>PVKM010000694.1:0-97052 GCA_004027735.1 Carollia perspicillata
TGTGGCTGGTGTAATGGAGTCAATATGCCCAGTAGACAATAGTGTTTGTGTCTCAATTTTAAGAAAAAGATGTATGATTTTTCAGCCCATCAGTGGTAATTCTAATAAAGGGAATGGATAAAGCTACACATAGAAAACACATGAATGAGATAAAAAGGCAAAAGGGCAGAATAATAATTAAAACACTTGGAAGTAATGCTGTGAGATTAGCAGGATGACATTTGTGTAACTAGCCACATGTATTTCAATTGGAATTATATGTGATTAAAAGTGAATTATATTATAATAAGAAAACAAATTCATGAAATAATCATGAATGATTTAAAACATCTCAAATGAGTTGCATAATCTACTCCACCCTTAGTGGGTGTAAATTCTGTTTTGTGATGGTATATAGATGTCCTAGGTTTTTGCTGCAAAACCATTTTCGTAACAAAAGTTTTACTTATTTATGTAAACCAGCTTTAAGTAACGCACCTCAGTATGCTCAGCTAGGGCTGGCACTGAGTTTGCTCACAGTACATACTGTACTGGAAGCTATACTTGCTTCTTCTTTTACATATTCTTCACACAAAAGGTGACACAACTCATTTTCCAGATCTGGAAGTACCTCCTCGCTTCTCCCTAGTGCAGCTCTCCTCGATGCCTCTGTCATGCCTGCATTCCTTTTTTAGAAAGAAGCTGCCTCAGTGACTCAAAAGTGGTTTTCCTTCTTCCTGATGATTAGAGAGATTTCACAGAGTGGAATTAAAAAAATGACAACCACACATTTAATATCTGGCACACTCTAAGAAACTTACCTGATACAAAATATCCTATGCTTCAGTCACCAGACTTGAAATTCAATGTACTTTTTGATTGAAACAACTTTCTTAAATTTTCTGAGCCACAGTTTACTCATATGTCAATAAATACTTTACTACATGCCCTATTTTTTCTTGAATGATTCAAGTAGCCCTTAACACACTTCTATGAGAGTACTTAGCAATATTTTTTTGGTCCACTCTACCTAGTCAAGGTCAAAAAAGCAAAAATAAATAGATGGGGTTACATCAAATTATAAACCTTTGCACAGAAAAAGAAACCATTAGAAAAATGAAAATTCAACCTATTAAATGAGAGAAAATATTTGTAAATTAAACATCTAATATGGCATTAATATCTAAAATTTATTTGAAAAACCTTGTGCCAATTAATATTTAAAAAAGACAAACAACCCAGTAGCAAAATGTGCAAAGGACTTGCATTGACATTTTCCCAAGTAAGACATACAGATGGCCAACAGGCACATAAAGAGAGGCTCAACATCACTAATGATCACGGAACTGGAAATCAAAACCAAATGAGATATTACCTCACAGCTGTCAGATGGACTATTAGCAAAAAGACAAGAAATAACAAATGTTGGCAAGAATCTGGAGAAAGGAAACCCTTATGTACTGTTGTAGGGATTGTAAATCGTTGCAGCCACTGGAGAAAAAATGTGGAGGTTCCTCAAAAAAATTAAAAATAGGACTACCATATGATTTAACAATTTCACACTTGGTTATTTACCTGAAAAAAACAAAGGCACTGATTTGAAGGGATGTATGCATCCTCGTGATCATTGTATCAGAGTTTACAGTAGCCAAAACATGAGAGCAATCTGAGTGTCTATTGACAGGTGCCAAAAAAGATGCAGTGGTGTGTAATGGAATATTACTTGGCCATAAAAAAGAATGAAATCTTATTGTCTGTGACATTATAGATGTACCTAGAGGGTACTAAGCTAAATAAAATAAGTCAGAGAGAGAAAAACAAATGCAATATGACTTAGTTTATATGTGGAATCTAAAACACAAAAGAAAGCAAATAAATAAACCACTGGAGGGAAAAGTGGATGAAAGTGAGAGGATTAAATTTCAAGTTATAAAGTAAATGTCATGGGTTGTAGTCTACATCAGAAATATGTAAATAATATTGTATAACTTTGTATGGTAATGGATGGTAAATTGACTAATTTTGTTGATCATTTCATAATGTATATAAATATTGAATCACTGTGATGTATACCTGAAACTAATAGGATATTATATGCTAATTATATTTTGGTTTTAAAAGAGAAAAATATCAAATGTATAGAAAAATTACTTGGTGATAAAACATAAATAATTATCAAAATATTAGGAATTATTTCTATTAAAACAAATAAGTATTTTATATTCAGGCTTTATAGCTCTATCAGTATTTAACATACTCTTCATTTTCACATTAAAAATTGCATAGGAGAATCCTGTTATCTTTTATAAAACTAAAATTCTATGGATAGTTAACCACTTTTAATTTATTCTGCAGAACTTGAGCATTTATAATAAAAATCCTATTTCTAATTTTATGATGCTATGACAGTATCTGTAACTTCAGATGTTTTTCATATTCATACGAGAATTTGCATATCCCTTTAATATTCTCCTGCTTTGCTACACTTGTTGTGATATGCTATCTAAATTACCAGCTCAATTTTCAAAGAGTGTTGTTTAAGTGTTTAGAGGCAATGATATGCAGTAGCACTTACACAAAGGAATCAAAATATTTTCAGAAATGCAATTGAAATGCTTTTATGTCTAAGTCAGTTTCTTTCCACTCTAGGTGTTATGTAAAATCAGATTGCCTAATAATTTGGAAATGACACTTAGTGCTTGCTCTTCCACAATGTTTGACTCTTTATATTCAGTCCCCTTTAATTTTACTCTCATTAGCATAGTCTAAGCAGATTTTAGCATAGTCTAAGCAGAGTGGCTTTTCTCACTCTGTTCTAAAACTGGCGTATAGAGTATAAAAGATTAGTGAAGAGTCAAAGTATATTCTGAAAGTACTGCACTTCCAATTCTTGGACAAGAGGGCATCTTTGATTTTAAATTTTTGCCATATTATTTTTATCACACATCTCTTTCATTGCCACTATCAAGTAAAACTCAAGAAACTTAAGAAGTTCAAAGATAAAATAATTAATTGTTCTCCACCATAATCTACTCGTCTCTGCCATGATTTGATACCGCCCAGGCACCCAGGTCAAAATGGTGAAAATTAATTTAAGTTCCTTTTCTTTTCTCATGTCTTCTACCCTCATGATCTAATCTAATATTACATGATATTGATGTCACATTTAAATATCTCCTGTCACCCCCTTTTTCCATTTCCACTTATTTTGTCCTGGTTTAAATTTTTCTGTTGTTATTATTTACATTAGTGTCCCCCAACTGCTGGCATGGCCTTCATTTGTAAACTTTATTGATTTTGTTTTAGTAATACAATTTCTCTGGGGGAGGAAGAAATAGATTTATAGAAAAATATGAGCAAAAAAATAGTTTCATACCTCACTCCCATTCCACAGTTTCCCTTGTAGTAATATCTTGTATTGGTGTGGCTTATTTGATAAATCTGAGGAACCAACAGGTATTATGGAGTTTATTATTAACTAAGCTCTATAGATTATATATTAATGCTCACTTTTTGTGTTAAATAGATTTTGGGGAGATGACAAATTCGTAATGTCAAGTATCTATCTTTATAATGAGTAGTATCATACTGAGTTTTACAATGAGTAGGTTCACTGCCCTATAAGTCCCTGTGCCCTGTGCATTCATCCCTCTGCCCTTCCCCTCCCAGCCCCAGGAAACTAAAACTGATCTTTTGTACTAGCTATACAGTATTACCTCTTCAACAATGTTATATATTTGAAATCACACAGTATGCAGTCTTTTCAGATCTGCTTCTTTCACTTAGCAATATGCACTTTAAGTTCCCTCCATGTGTTTTTGTGACTTGATAGCTTGTTATTTTTTAATCACTGAATGATATTTCGGTGTATGTATTTACTATACTTTGTTCATCCACCAGTGAAGAAGCTCTTGGGTGGCAATTTCCAAGTTTTGGCAATTATAAATGAAGCTGCTAAAAATGTTTGTGTGAGGATTTTAAGTGGATGTAAGTAGAAATTGTTGGGGTAAATACTAGGAGTGACATTGTTAGATCCTATGGTAATAGGATGTTTACTTTATAAAGAAACTGCAAAGCTGTCTTCCTAGTGGCTGCCACATTTTGCATCCGCACCAGCGACGAGTGCAAGTTTCTCTTATTCTACATTCTCATCAGCATTTGCTTTCATCGGTGTTGTGGGTATTGGCTGTTGTTATAGATAAGTACAGTAACTCGTTGTTGTTTTAATTTGCATTCCCTTGATGAGATATGATGTGAAGAACTGTTTCATAAGTTCCTTGATTATCTGTAAACCTCCTCTGGTGAGGTGTTTGTTAACACTTCTTTCTCATTTTTAATTGTTTGTTTTCTTACTGAATTCTAAGTGTTTTGGTGGATCTTGGATACAAGCCCTTTATCAGATATGTGCTATATAAATATTTATTCACAGTTTATGGCTAGTCTTTTTTTGTTTTGTTCTCAACAGTATATTTTGTAGAGAAGTTTTTAGTGTTTGTGAAGTTCCACTTACCAATTTTTCCTTTCCTGGATTTTGCTATTAGTATTATCTTTCAAAAACAAGTTGCCAAACCCAATATTGACAAACCTATGTTTTCTTCTAGAAGTTTTATAGTCTTGCATTTCACAGCTAAATTTATGATCCATTAGGAGTTAATTATCATGAAAGCTGTCAGATCAATGTCTAGATTAATTTTTTTTTTTGCAGATGAATGCCCAATTTTCTTTAACAACATTTGTTGAAAAGACTATCATTTTCCATTTGGTTGCCTTTGCTTACCAAAAATCATTTGGCAGTATTTAAGTGGGTCTATTTCTCTGCACCTATATTCTGTTTAATTGATCTATTTGTCCATTCTTTCATCAGTGTCAAACTGATTGTCTGGATTATTATAGCTGTATATATATATAGTAAGGCTTGAAGGCAAGTAGTGTTCATTTTCTGACTTTTTTTTCATATTGTGCTGGCTATTTTGGATCTTTTACTTTTCCATGGACTTTAGAGTTAATTTGTTGATATTCATAAAATAACTTTCTGGGATTTTGATAGGGATTGGATTGAATTTATACAACGTTTGCCTGGAAAAAGTTCAGCCATTGTTAATATAATGAGAATGGTTTGTGTGACATTGATGTAACCTGGCAGTCAAGGAGAGTGGACTGGAATGTACATGTGTGAACAATGACAACCTCACTGTAGTAGTCAGTGAGGGCAGTAGATGCCATTGAGTGAGCAAATGTACTGTGTGACCATCACATTCAAAATGTCTGAGCCAGTAGAGCAATGAATCTGCATCAAATTTTGTGTTAAGCTCAAATAGTCCTCCGCAGAAACTAGTTCAATGATTCAGAAGGTTGCAGCTATGGGCAACTGGTGACTCTCAGCTTCATTACATCAATATGCCTGTTCATACATCACATGTTGTGCAATTTTTTGGTGAAACATCAAATCATCCAAGTGACTTAGCCTCCCTACAGCCCTGATTTGGCACCCTGTGACTTCTTTCTCTAAAACTAAAATCACTTTTGAAAGGGAAGAGATTTTAGACTGGCAGTGAGATTCAGGAAAATATGATGGGGCAACTGATGGTGATTCCAACAAAGGGATTTGCAGTGTTTTGAACAGTGGAAGAGACGCTGGGAGAACTGTGTGAGGTCCCAAGGGGCCTACTTTGAAGAGGACTGAGGCATCATTGTCCTATGTACAGTGTTTCTTGTGTATTTTGTATCTTCTTCAATAAATGTCTCTATGTTTCATAGTTTATGGCTGGATACCTTCTAGACAGACCTTGTAGATCCAATTGGGAAGAAGTGACACACTAACAATGTTGTTGAATCTTCATATTCATAAACATGAAATAATTATCAATTCATTTAGAACATCTTTGATTCTCTGAATTTTCATTCATTATACTAACACCTCACTGTACTGTTGAAAATTTGATGTGATAATATTATTTTAAATTCTCTCTTGGCCATCCATGCTTACTACAGCAAAGCTCTTGCTTCTCTCAAACCCTGAAATTTGGTGACTCTTCAGCTTCATTCTCTGATACGCTCTGTTTGTAGCTTACTACCCAGTAGTACAGTTATATTTCTTATCTTTAATGCAATGTTGGTAGACTAGTTGAAGTGGTCTGAACAATTTTATTCCTCTTTATTCTTGACTATTACTTATTAAAGACACTTCAAATTATTTGCATTCTTAGACTCCTTTGAACTTCAAAATAATGATATAGTCCAATAAGTCAAATACATTTAATTGGAAAGTTACTAAAGCTCCTGTGAAAGATGTTTATTTCCTGATAAAAGATAAGGCTCAAAGGGAAAACTGGATACAAAGTCTGCAGCTATGGGAGCAATCGTACAACTGTGAGAGAAAAGTAAAACAAGAGTAGATATACTAATGCAACACCCAAATTAGTGGAGTTACTGAAACACTTGTAAAACTGTTTATCTTTATGCAATCTATAAATAAGCTCATGATATAAACTCCTGTTAACCAGATTTTCTGTTCCTTGTAGCTGAAAGAATTCTTAAATTGTTCTTATACTATTTTTTTTAAATTTGTGGGTGTTATGACCTTTGCCTAGAATGCATTTCTATTTTATATAGTCTTCAAACTTCCATTCCGTTGTCATATTCTTTGTGAAATTCAATCTGATTTTCCTACAACACAGAAAATGAAGAACTTTATACCACATTTTGCCACTTTTGTTATTCTGTCTACATGCAAACTTTTACTAAGAGTTTGTTGTAAGTAGGGATCAGTTTTATTCATTTTGAATCATCTTTTCTAAGATACATAGTAGAAATAAATATGTGATTGGTTATCAGTGTTTGCCTCAAAGTATATTGTTTTTATTAAAGAACTTATTTAGACTTCCAAATTTAGAGTAAAAATCAACTAAACAAACAAGTTTATGTTCAATATTTTCCAACAATGATCACTTGAATCTTGATCTGTTTTTACTTCTTAGATCTTAATAAACACTGAATAGGACTTGTGCGGGGAATAGAGTTAATGCTATTTTTGGTCAAAATGTTTTGATTAGACATTTTTGGTCAAAAAAGCTCAGTGCAGTGTGGGCAGGCGCGTTCACAAATCACCCATCATAAAATGGGCAAATGCATTGAAAACAGTCTTCAGAAAAATTAACAGAAACTGAATGCAGCCTCTCACAACATGCAAACTGGTGCACTGGTAGAGATGGGTTTCTAGAACTCTCATCTACAAGGGAAGCCTGTATTACAAGGGGCCTGGAGTCCAGAAGATAATACCGATTTTTTTAGGTCACCCCTTATATATCTTTGTTTTATGAAAATCATGGCTGAGGAGGAAGATAAATAAGCTCATTTCAGAGTAAGATATTTTATAGCATATTTAATGGTGTTTTGAAAAGGTGACTATTGTACTGAGTATTCCAAATACTATGAAATGGCTGTTATTATCATTTTTCTTTTTCAAATACATTTTTTGTCTCTTCCCACCTCTCTGGCTACCAACCACTCTATTGCATTCTCATTTAAACACAACACTTGTTTTTTTAAATGTTTTTTTTCTCGCCTTTGTCATCTTCAATTCCTTGCAGTTCCTCTTTCTCCTGTGAAACTTCACTGAAGTGACTGGCAGGGCATCAGTGCCCTCCTGCTGAACCAGTCTATTGGCTTCTATTTACTCCTCATCTTTTTTTGTTCTCCTACATGGGAACACTCATCGGGTACCTTCAACTTCATCCCATTCACACTGCCCATCTGTGCTTGATTAGTCTTTCTCAGAAGTAAGACTTCATTTAGTTAGCTGGTTTATTATGATTTTTTAAAAGTGTATAATATTAAAAATAATATTATAACATGACTTCTCATCCTCATCAGCCATGTCCCAAGGCATATCAATATTTTGCCATACTTGATACATCTATCTTCTCCTTTCATTATCAGTTTGTTTGCTTTCTACCTTGTTGAGTTATTTTAAAATAAATCCCAAACATATCACTGTACTGTATGCATTTTAGTATAAATTTCTGACATGGAAATTTCAATATCTTAGGGCATACCGATATTTACTTATATAAGTACAATGCCATGAACTCACTCAAGAGAGTCTAGATGTTATTCAAATTTCCCCTCTGTGATGATACGAATGTTTGCATCCCCCTCAAATTCTTATGGTAAAATTTCAACCCTCACAGGTGATGGTATTCGTAGGTGGGTCCTTTGGGAGGTCATTCGGTTACAGGGGTGAAGCCCCCATCAGTGGAATTAGTGCTTTTATAAAAGAGACCCTTCAGAGCTCTGGAGCTCCCTCTGCCATGTGAGGGCACAGCAAAGCTGTGTGAAATAGATCCCTCATCTAATCATGCTGGTGCCATTATCTTGGATTTCCAGCTTCCAGAACAATGAGAAATAAATTTCTATAGTTTATAACATACTCAATCTGTGGTTTTCTGTAATAGCAGCTTGAATAGACAAAGATACCCTCCTATTTAAAAAAAAATGTACCTTTATTTCAGATTGTTAGAATCAGAATTCAAATAAGGTTCACTCACTGAATTTGGCTACAATGTTTCTAAGTTTTATTTTTCAATCTAGTGCATTTTATCATCCTTTTATTCATGATATAATATTTAAAAAGTTGGAGTAGTTGTTTTAAGTGATTATTGGCTTTCTACATTGTGGTCTTGTTTATATTGTTTTAGTTGCATATTAGCTTTAAAGTTTCAATTATAAATTATTTGGGAGGAATGGATTTGGCAGAAATGCTTTAATGATATTGTTATAAAATGAATATTGTACCATACATGCATTTGGTATTTGATTGTCTCATATTTAGTGATGATAAATATGATAAGTGCATTTAGGTTATTATAGCTTGATCCCTTCGTTGTAAAATGTTATATTATCTTGATTTGAGTTAGTCCTAACTCAGAATCTGAGACAATGATTTGCATTTAGGTAGTGTGTTTGGGAGATAATGTATGAAAATTAGAGTGAGGGAAAAGGGAAAGTGGGATAGGAAAGGTTATATAATCTTCCTTGAAGATTTTAACTTTGCTTTCTGTTTTAATTTTCAATATATTAGGGAGGCGAAGTCTTCTTTAATTATATTAATTTGGGTTGTGAAAGCTCAAGAAAATTTAATAGTTAATAGTTTTTATTATTTATTTTTTATGTAGTTCATGTGTGTATTCTGTTACATAAGGGTTTTGCATCTAAGAAAATTTTGGTAAATTTATAGTGTAAAGTAAAACAATTGCTTACGAATCCTTTCCTTTACCTCTCACTCAGGATATGCAAAATTGTGTTCATTTAGTTCATTTCCTCTGTTGATTCCAATGAAAAGACTCCACGAGCTTGGCACTGTAGACACATTTTAAATCCTCTGCATTTTCTCTGCTATTATGTTGACTTAATCTGTAATTTATATGATTATGCCATTCAACATTTTCTGCTTTTCTTTGCTCCAATATTTGTCTTCAGCTGCTCCTTGTTGAGAGTTTTGTTCTCTTTTCAACAGGAAGGAATATCCACCCACACCAGCTTCAAGCGCTTTATTAATGTCAACTAAAGATGTAAAACAGAAAGTACAATCCTCAATATCAAGTACATTTTTTTAAAGCAAAAGAAACTAGACTGGAGGTGTTAAATGATATGTATTAGATCACTTCTTTAAGTCTCACACTTTAGATAAATCATTTCATTTAATTCTCACAATAAACTTTCACATGGCATGCAAAACATAACAGTTACAAGATTTGAGTGTCTTATGAATTGCCAGATAAGTAGTATCACTGGATTTGGAATGCAAACCCAGTTTTTCTATCTTCTGAATACCTGCTCTTGGCTCTTTCACCTTCTTCATTGTGAGAGATGCAGTGGGTATTTACTGACTTTGGTCACTCTGTATTCAAATGTATGAAAGCAACATGGTTTTCTGCCTTTTATCATGTACCCCGGAAGTTCAATATTGCTTTCTACAACACTTGAAAATGGGTCAGGGCCCATGACCTAGATTTAGCTCGTCAGGTATACCAGCCTGAAGCTTCAAATCTTCAGGGGAGTTGAGAATTTACTTCTGTGGTTCTAACTGCCATCCAGTGTCCAAATGTCCTGGTGGCCACAGGAGTGGCAGTGGCAGTGAGTATTTTGGCTTCTGGCTGGTCCAGCTGTCTTTGATTCTCTGGATTTTCAGTGTCCATTTCTCTAAGCTGATTCTCTGCCCATTTCCCCAACAATTTAGTAGGCTACTAAAAAATACTCTTAATTTCGGCTCTGCTTATATTAACTAGAGTTGATTTCTATATTTTGCAACCAAGAACCTGAATTAATATGAATACTCTGGTTTCTCTTCAGATCATATAAGTCTTTCACCTTTTACTGAATTAATATGAAATAATAAGTCATATTTTTAGAATTTTATACCAGTAATAGATAAAAGAAGAATAAGAAATAAAAACGACATTATTACCTCAACTCCTAATGGTCATGACATTTGGTATAGTGTCACAGTTAATAGGAAAAAACACAAAGTGTTGTAACTAAGGTATTTATACTATGCTATTATTTTCCATATGTTTGTGCCTAGAAATTTGATATCCATAGTTTAACAATGTCAATACAGTAAACATTTACTCATGCTAATTCATACAGCTTTAATTTTATGAGCTAATTCTAGTTCTCATTATGCAATTTTAAAACTAATTCCTAATTTATTATTTTTTAGGAGTCACTTATTTATATTTGTTCAGAAGCAGAAAGAGATGTGTCTTTGTTGAAAAAACAAGCTTTATTCTCTGTCTTAAGTACTAGCATATAAAAACCAATCCTAATTTTCTGTGTTTGGATTTTTTGCTTTCTAACCTTATTTGGATATACATTTTAAGAATCTTAAGGTGGTTAATAAGACTCAACAAATTCAATCCCCTCATTTGATAAGCATACAAACTGTTAAAGAAATTATAATCTGGCTCTGAGCAACTGGCTTCTCCTAGAGGTAAATTCAAATCTCTCAATTTTGTTTATTTGTTTAGAAGACACTGAGTGTTAAGACTAGCTCTTATGCTAGGGATTGTCCTTAAATAGATACATAGAAAAGCTTTAATTATTAACTTAGTCTTTGTAAAAAAAATGGGTTCTATCATTATATCCACTGTACAGGTAAGGAAACTGAAGCACGTAAAGGACGAGTGACTTGTTCAAGGTCATAGAGCCAGCCCATATCAGGGCCAACATTCAAACACAAGTAGCCTAGTCTTAAACTCTGCTCTGCCAGCCACCAACTCTGCTGCCTCCAAGATCTTTGGGTACTTTCCAAAAGAATGGTGTAAGTTATTTGGCCACATATTTATTAGACTTGTGTTTTTATTCCCCAGAGACTAGTCTTATTGCCCTTTGATTTTAATTTGGATGCCACAATATAATTTCTAAGATTGACTTTTCAGGTGGCTTATTTAAACAAATTAGACTTTATATATCAGGAAAGATACTGATTGGGTCCTCAAAGTAGCCACTTAAGCCACTGACATTATTTTTATTTCAGACATATTTGTACTACAATTAGACATCAAGTTTTCATTTTTTGGAGCTGACTTTGATTTTTTTGCAAAGACATAAACATTTTTCAAATATAATTCTTCTTTAGGTGATGTAAAAATACATTAAATATTATGGACAAACTATATTCTGCTTTTTTGTGTGTTTTTTTTAACATGATCTAGAAAGCATTCCAAAGATAAGCTTCTCTAGATGTTAGAGAAATCACAGAATTCTTGACATTAGTACACATGGTCCTGGGATTATGACACCAAGAAAGACAAACCTTGCCCTTTGGATACCATCAGTTATATGTCCAATAATACTATGTTATAAGGCCACTGAACATGCTGAACGTAAATCTTCATTTGACCTCTAACTATGTTGGCTGTATTTGCTTTATTTCTCTGGTATTATAGATGTAGAACATGGAAGGAACATGGATTAACGGAGTTCATTTTTGGTGTGTGAGGACATTGAAAAGAGCAGATGGTGTGCTGGAAGATACAAGTAAGAAGAGAAAAAATTCATTGCTTTATTTTACCTTTTTAGCTTCAAATAGCTAATAAATGGATTAAATGTAAAATTATGTAGTTATTTGATCAAACAATAAAGTGTATTAAAATTTATTACATTATAATGTCTGAATTTACTACATTTATCAACTCAAATCTTCCAATGTAGTCTATAATTCCTCAAAGTCAGCATCTTATGTATATCACTTTTATATACATCACTTTTTCTATGGTCAAAGATTTTGATTAAATATTATTTCTGGAAATTCATTCTTTAAGACTTTGCAAGAACACATTTACCTTTACATTAATATTTTGTAAAAGTACATGTACAAATGATGTATCAGTATTCATAAATACCATCTTTTCCAAATTAGGAAATAAAACTAATATGTAGTTCAGTAAAACATACACACAAACAGAACACTTTCAAAAACATTTAACCAAATGGTGGAAATATTTTCTTAATGGTAAATTCCAGTGACTATTTGTGAAATAATTAACCTCTGGTATAAGGATATATTTTTCATGCCCTCTCAGCTGATTCTGTAGTTCACTTATTCATCTTAATAATCTAATTTAGTTTAACATCAAGGGTCAAACTGAAAAAAAAATGCAATAACATTTATGTTACAAGGAAAAAGAGACTTATATAAAATAGTTGCATTTCAACTTAGGTATAGTAAATATATTTTATATAATTAAAAATTATTACTGAAAGGAGAGTTCTAAGGTCAACTTTTGATATAATGAGATAACTTTCCATAAATTATAAAACCCAAAACCTCACAAAGCTCTACAGGGAATTTATTTTCTTGTTACCGCATTACTTTTTTCTATTTCTATTTCTTGTAAAATATGGTATATCTCATGCAATTAAACCATCCTGAAGTGTTGTTTACTTATAGTCAAATATTTCATTTTCCTCTTCTCAAGAAAGGTTAAAAAAGGATATAACTCATTTTCTGCAGCATGAATTCATGTTCCCCAAGTCATGTAACAGTTTGCTAACTTAGTTGGGATTTATAGACTTGTATGTTCTGGAAAGCATCATTCCTGCCATAAGATTGTCTTTTATATAGTACTCTACAGAATATAATTAATAACCATGGTTTAGTGTTTTGAATAGTTTCTACAGAGGAATAATTTCAGAGTGACGAGCTTCATGGACAGAACTATGCTTTGCCCTTTATAGTTGTATTTATATGCTGATGTTCCTCTACCAGATTTAATTTTTCAAGTGTTTTTTAGAATATGGTCAACTTTGAGAGGATTGACAAGATGCCTTAGTGGAATGACCAGAAATTTAGTTTATACAGCAGACATTGTTGAAAGCATTTAGCATATAAACATTATTTAGAATAATGTGTAATTTTTTTCTGCCGTTTTTTAAAACATAATGAGCAATTTTAACAGCTACTTCAAAACACATCTTTCGAGATCTTCCCAATGATATAGTTCTTATTAATTACCTAGTCAATATTCAAATGAGTCTTATACATCTTAAAGTGATGCATTTCATTTTAAAATTTTGATACATGACTAAAGGCAAGAGACAGAGGATCAGCGAAAACAGCTGCTCCCACGACTTTGGCAGGCCGGTTGTCCTGCGTCTTCTGAAGCTCTTCAAAGAAACAAACCCATGTGTTTGAAATTTTCCTCCTTCAATTTTCTACTGTGTCCTTTGGACTCCAATTTCAATTACACTTTATTTTATATCTACCTATCATTATTCATATAAAGTGAGTGACCTGAGATTTCCATTTTTACCCAAGATATTCTAAAACACATTACCTGGGCAGTTAGCAGTCCAAAGCACATGACCGAGCAAGAGCTTGGGCTTTTTCAGGAGTTTTCAGTGTCCACAGGCTGCACATTGTTACAGCTCATCCAAGTCCAAATGGTCCTTCCGCTACTTACCTCCCAACTTTCATGTTTTAAAGTAACCTCCCTTTCAGCTAGTTGACAAGGATTCATTCATTCAAATTTTTATTTAGTACATGCTATGCTTTATTCATATTCAAAAGAAATATCAAGGAATGTACAGTTATTGAATCAAATAAGCAGATAAACTAACAGACATGTTAAATACATGAGAAAAAATCCCTCTATTAGGCATTATATATATATATATAATATATATATATAATAAATTGATGGATCCCTGATGATATAACATACAGCAGGAGGGGGAAAAGGGCCTTTATGTTTCCTAATATTTTAAAACTGTTTACACACGCTTTTCTCCTCAGGTGAAGGGGAACCCATCTCTTTGCTCTCTATATAATTTCCTAATTAAAACTAAACTAAAAATAATGTTTCAAAATAAGTGACTCCTCAGTTCCTGCCTCCTGAACCTATAAATTATTGTAACATAATTTTCAGCCACCATAACTGGAATATAACTAAATAAAGTGAATACTTCATGCAATATTGGGGGCATGGCAAACATTATTAGTTTTTAGACTAATTTTTGTAGTACATTATTTAAATTAGTGTGTTGCAAAGCTGACTGCTCTAACAGCCAAACTCCGCTGATGGAGCACTTTCTATCTAGGAGCCCAAATCTCAGAGAGGAAACAATGATGTTCAACAACATAAGGTCAAAAGGAAAACTGAGTAAATAAACACAATTCTGTGTCTAAATTAATATTACGCACAAGAAGAAAAGATATACCTATCCTATCAGGGAAACTTAAGCAATATGACAGCAGTCCACGTATGATAGGAGAAAAATAAATGCTGTTTCAATTAGTCAAGGATTTATAGAAGAGAAACAAGTAGGAGATCACAATATACAGAGGAGAGACTCTTCCATGAAGTGCTTACTGTCTGTCCCAGGAGCTGGAACCAGGCCAGAACAGATTGCTTACTCTAAACCGCCCTTAGGGACGAATCAGAATTGGTATTTATTCTGACATAAATCAGCACCCTTCTCCTGTCTTCTGCGCCATGCTGGTTCCTGGAAGAAGCGGTGGTCCTGACCTTGCCAAGCACATAAAGTAATTTTCTATACCTGGTAACATTCGTGTTTTAGTACCCAAGACCATTCCCCTCCCCCTCCCCTCTATAATTCTTTGGCACCTGCCAAGCAGTGCAGAGAATTTCCATTTTGTCTTGAAGCAGCACAACATATGCATCCTCTGTAAGTTCCTTTAATAAATAAAGTCTATGAGTTGCCAGACTAGAATGACCTGCCTCTCTCTTCAGTCTTTTCTCTGACCTCCACTATGGAGACAGACTTTCAGTCTGGGGGCTTTTCCCTGGGTCTCTGTGTTCTAACCGAATAGCATTACAGGGATCAATGCCATGTGGGTATCAGGAGAAAATTCTATACCTACGATAAGAAGAGAAAGGAGGATGTCACGAAATTATACTTGGTCAGTTTTTTGAGGTAATGGGCACACTCCTGGCTAACTCAGTCGTGCCATGTTGAGACTTAAATCATCTCCAGTCATTCTCTAAGATCATCTGCTCCTGGGTGCCACATGGAATCATGGACATGCAATTCAATGCCATTGTTGCCCAAGACACATAGAAATTTAAAGTAGTGCTAGCAATACTAAAGAACTTTAGGAAGAAGAAAGATGAATACAGTAATTGCTAATTTTATATAACCTCTTCATCAGAGATATATCAGACATTTGAAAACCTCAGTGCTTTTGAAAGATATCCTGGCCACACTATTCCTAAAAGATGATCTGAGCAGAGAAAAGAAAGGAGAAAAAAATCATTCCATTTTCAAATTAGTTTTAAGTGCTATGTACTTTGTACTCGTTTTGAATACCTACAATGTACATTCATGCATCTAAGGGTCCGAGGGTCACTACCTTAGAAAAAGTCCTAACTTGGCTGAACTAGGCATTTAAACAAATGATTTGACCAGAGAAACCAGAAAAATCACTTAACGCTTACCGATATTTGTTGAATTGTGATAACACAGTTTGTAAAGGCTTGGTCTTTTTCTTATCCTAGAACACATGGATGTATTTCAAAAGAACTATTAACTTCTCAAACTTATTTTCATACATTTGGATGTATTTAATTGCTTTCATATATACAGAGATTTTATCCATTATCAAATACCTATGACTATAGATGTTGAAAATCAATTGACTAAGAAAAACTTCTTAAAAAGTAACAACAAAATAAAATATTTTAATGTACTTCCCAACACTTTTGCTGGTAGGAAATCATGTTAGCCTTGGTTGTGTGTAGGCAGAAATGAGTAAAATCGTACAAAAGGAATGTCTTACAAAGTGCTAAACACCAAATGAAACTTTAATGCTTTAATTACTTTAAACCTAAGACTATAAAACAAAATTTTATCTCATATTCTGAAAAATTATTTTTATTTTATTTTTTAATTTTATTTTCATTGTTGTTCAAGTATAGTTTTCTGTTTTTTACTCCCATCCCAGCTCACCGACCCAGCTCTCCCCACCTCCCTCTCATTTCCACCCCCCCTAGTTTTTGTCCATGTGTCCTTTATAATTGTTCCTGTAAACCCTTCCCCTTTTCCCCTGAAATTCCTTCCCCTCTGGACACTGTCAGACTGTTCTCTATTTCAGTGTCTTTGGTTATATTTTGCTTATTTGTCTTGTTGTTTAGGTTTCTGTTAAAGGTGAGATCATATGGTATTTGTCTTTCACTGCCTGGCTTATTTCACTTAGCATAATGCTTTCCAGTTCCATCCATGCTGTCGCAGAGGGTAGGAGCTCCTTCTTTCTTTCTGCTGCATAGAATTCCATTGCATAAATGTACTATATTCTGAAATTTTTATAGCATATATATATGCAGATAAATATCTTAATACAAACACATCTCTTCTTGGATTAGATATGTTCCAACACTTTCCATATAGTCAATTATTGTTTAGCAAATATTTTCCCAAAGAAATAACAATAATTTTTTTTTTACTTAAAAAGAACAAAATGCAGGACTTCATTTCTGGCTACTTACTTAGAAATACATATAGTCGTCTAAAATACTTTTATAAAATAAATTTAATAAAAATAATAACTTTGTTTATCACTGTTCCTTGTTATACAATGAAACAGAAACTAAATAAATAGTGACAATTAAAATATGCTACCAGTAAATAGAATAGAATAGAATGTTCAAAATTAGACCCATGTAAATATAGTCAACTGATATTTGTTAAAAGAGCAAATATAGTTTGATAAAGAAAAGAGCCCTTGCTGGTGTGGCTCAGTGGATTGAGTGCTGGCCTGAGAACCAAAAGGTCACTGATTCGATTCCTAGTCGGGAGGTGTGTGAGAAGCAACTGACTGATGTATCTCTCACATATTAATGTCTCTCTCCTTCTCTTTCTCCCTCCCTTTCCCTCTTTCTAAAAGTAAAGGAATAAAATCTTAGGTAAAAAAAAAGGAGGGTCTTTTCACAAAATAGCACAGGAACAATTGAACATTCACATATAAAATCTAGATAAACATTCACATGTGAATCTAGACACAGACTTATATCAATGGAAATAACACAGAAATTAACTCAAAAAAGATCATTTACATAAGTATAAAATAAAACTATAAAACTCTTAAAATGGGAGAAAATCTACGTGACCTTGGGTTTGGCATTATTTTTAGTACAGTCCATGAAAGAAAAAAAAGTTAAAAAACAAAACAAGCAAGAAAACAAAAAACAACTATTTCCCTGAAAAAGACACTGTTAAGAGAATGTAAAGACAAGCAAGCCATGAGCTGGAAGAAAATATTTGCAAAGCATGTAGTTGATAAAAGACTGTATCCAAAATACACCCCCCCCCCAAAAAAAAACACTTCTTAAAGCCCCACAAATAGTCAAATTAAAAATTGAGTTAGACCCCTGGCTGGTGTGGCTCAGTTGGTTGGAGCATTGTCTGGTAAACTGAAAGGTTTCAGGTTCGATACCCTATCAGGGCACATGCCTGGGTTATGAGGTTGGTCTGTGTCAGGGCACATGCAAGAGGCAACCGATTGGTGTTTCTCTCTCACATTGAACTTTTTCTCTCTTTCTCCCTCCTTTACCCTCTCCCTAGAGTCAATTAAAAAAAGTATAGGTTTTAGCCCTGGCTGGTGTAGCTCAGTGGATTGAGTGAGGGCCTGCAAACCAGATGATCGTGGTTCGATTCCCAGTCAGGGCACATGCCTGGGTTGCAGGCCAGTTCCCAGCAGGGGATGCATGAAAGGCAACCATACATTGATATTCCTCTCCCTCTCTCCTTCCCTTCCCCTCTAAAGATAAATAAATAAAATCTTTTTTTAAAAAAAGTATAGGTTTTAAAAAATTGACCTAAAGATCTCAACAGAAGTCTCACCAAAGAATATATGATGCTCAACACACATGTGAAAATATGTTCAGCATAATTTTTTTATTAGGGAATTGACAATAAAAACAACTAGGAGATACCATTATATACCCATTTCAGGGGCTAAAACCCAAAACACAGACAGCACCAAATGATGGTGAGGGTATGGGCAAAAGGACCCCTCATTCATTGCTGGTGGGAATGTAATAGGGATGGCCACTATGAAAAGCACTTTGGAAACTTCAGACTAACTTAAACATAGTCTTACTAGTGATCCAGCAAGTGCCTCTGGTATCTACCCTGAAAGAGTTGAAAATGTATGTCTACACAAGTACCTACACACAAATTTTTATAGCAAATTTATTTAGTATTTACTATGTCTTGGAAGCAACCAAGATGTCTTTTATTGGTTAGTGGACAAACTGAGGTATATCTATACCATGAAATATTATTCAACAATAAAAATAAGTGAGCTATTAAGCCATGAAAAGTCATGAAAGACACTTAAATGCAGTGTTAAATGAAAGAAACCAATCTAAAAAGAGTTGTGTATATTTCAACTAATGTCATGCTGGAAAAAACAAAGCTGCTGAAAAACACTAAAAAAAATAAAAATGAAAAAACAGTGGTTTTCAGGGATTTAGAAGAAAAGGAGGATGAACAGGCAATAGGAGGAGCACAGGTTATTTTTAGGATAGAAAAACTGTTCTGTATGATACTGTAACTGAGAATACATATTATTACACTTTTGTTATAACAAATAGAATGTTCAACACAAAGTGTGAATGTCTACTGTAAACTATGGACTTTAGTCAATAACATTGTATTGATATTGGCTCAACTATACCACGGTGATGTAAAATGTTAATAAAATAAATGGTGTGGTGTGGTGTGTGAGGGTCAGGGGTCAAATAAGCACTTTTTGTATTCACAGCTCAATTCTTCTATAAACCTAAAACTTCTCTAAACATAAATTTTATTAATTAAAAAGTGAAAATATATAGCCAAAATATTATAATTGCCTCACATACTAGGTACCCCAACATGATAAATTATTTTTAAACTAGAAAATTTCTTTAAACAAATGCACATCATGCTTATATAATTTTTTCTATCTTCAAAATTAGTTTTTATTTATTTTTTACATATTTCCAAACACTTTTGCCTATAGAAAATTTTATGTGAGGCCTGGTGATGTGTAGTCAACAATGCATAAAACTACAAATTAAGATTCTTTAAATTTGCACCTTCCCAATGAGATCCACACATTAGTAGGTTAAACTCTTTCTTTCTAAAACAAAACAGTTGGTCATTTAAATTATGGTCAGTATCCTAAGAACTTGATGCAACTGTAGATGATTAGAAGTGCTGCTTATTGTAGAGATTTGTTTATTGTTATATATATACTTCTTGTAGCAAATTGATGGGTACGAAAGAGGACTGTCGACTACAGGAGTTTTGATAAGCATGGGACATTTTCCTGGATATTATGCCATCCTCTTATTAGGTTGGCCACGAGACCTAGATTTTATCACCAAGTGAAGAAATGTGTTTATGCAGCTGGCTGTGGATGAGACTCTTAAGAGATATGCCCCGAAGTCCATTTCAAAAACCAAAGTTAGATGAGTGGATAAAACAACTGTGGGACATTTACACAATGGAATATACTTGGCTGCAAAAAGAAAAAAAACACTCTTTGCAACAGCATGGGTAGACCTGGAGAACATTATACTATGTGAAGTAAGTCAGTCAGAGAAAGACAAATACCATCCTATTTCACTCATACTGGGAATCTAATGAACAAGCTGAACTAACAAGCAATATAGGGACAGATTCATAAATGGAGAATAACAAACTGACAGCTCTAGGGGTCAGGGGGCAGCTGTTAGGGGATGGAGGGATCAAGCAAAAGGAAACAAAAATTCATAGACTGATGCGACACCAGCCTGCAGTGTCCGTGTCATTATGGATGAAATGAGACATTCACCCCAACTACCGAGTCCGGTGGAGGAAAAGGAACAGCAGGGCTTTTCTCTCAAGGGAAGCAAAACCAGCAGCCTCCGCCATGACAGGCCTTTATTTCTTTTCTTGGCACTTTACAGGATGGTCCTCATTTACTATGCACAGGTTTGCTTTAGGTGGTTACCTTTTACAGAAAACAAAGGAGCCAATGCCGCTAAGCTAATCACATCACTGAAGAGGGATATTTACAAATGAAAAGGGCAAAAGTGGTTGGACCGCATACACTGGCCCTAGGAAGGTTTAGCATGGATTTCAGAAAGTTGTTTTGCAGTAAATGTTTGCCACAAATCTGGGTGAGGGAGTTTTTTAGCAAAAAGCAAAACTCAAAGCAGCTTAAGTACATAACAGGCCTGATCCCCCATGGGAGAACCTATCCATGGGTGTGGGTCCTGTGCATCTCCGAATGGGAACTGAGCCCATGCGGAGATGGGTAGAAAGGTCGGTCTCCTACAATAGACATAGACAATAGTATGGTGATCATGGAAGGAGGAGGTATAAAGGGCATAAATGATAATGGAAAAAATACAATAAAAAACAAAAAAATTGTAAAAGCCAAAGTTGATTTGAGCTAAATCTATCAAGGTTTTCTTGGATAAGTTTAGTCTTGTACCTGTGATTTTAAGGTACTTCACTAAGTAACAGCACTAGAAGAGCAGCTATACTGAGAAATATATAGTATCCATTAATGGAGTGTTGGAAGGAGCCTGACATGTTTACGGAAAAGATATCAGAATAATAAAAATAAGCGGAGTGTGTGGAAGGTCTTGCTTAGGTAGATATTATTCGGTACAATACAAAACTGCATTAGCATCATGAATGTAATCAGTTAAAATGTATAAATTGTGCTGCTATGAACATTGGGGTGCATATGTTCTTTTGGATTGGTGTTTCAGGGCTCCTAGGGTATAATCCCAGCAGTGGAATTGCTGGGTCAAAAGGCAGTTCCATTTTTAGTTTTCTGAAGAAATTCCATGCTGTTTTCCACAGTGGCTGCACCAGACACATGGGCAAAACCAAGGAGGAAGGTGGAAGCAAGGGAGGGAGGTGGGTTTTGGCTGGGGTGGGGGCAGGGGGGTGGTGGTGGGGAGAAAATGCAGACAACTGTAATTGAACAGTAAAGTATTTTTTTAAATTGTACACAAGCACACACAACACACACACAGGCAAAGTAACACCATAGTGATACAAACTAACAAATAGTTATTTGAACACATTTTCTTTAGTTATTTTTTTCTTAATAAAGTTTCTAGGTTGAGACCTCACCACTTTTCAGCATGTGTTTATGATAACCTCTTTATGCCAGTCAGCTTAATATTGTGAACTTTCCATTTATTTCCTGTCTTTGCAACCCAGACAATAACCTTCAATGCAGAAGTTTTCAGAAAATTCTCAAGAACAAGTGTATAGGATATAAATATCTCTTATCTCAGATGGCAGTGACATCCCTTGAGAATTTGAATGAGTATTGACAGCAAGCTTTCTTGTTTTTCCTTAGTTATCATAAGATAATACCTTTATTTTGTGTTTTTTCTAGTTTCTCTAGCTCTGTACTTATTTAGTTCAATTTTTGAGGAGTTTGAGTTAATAAAAACAATTACAAAATACATTACTTATTTCAAGTCTTATCTTGTTTAAACCATTTCTGGATATAATTTTCTTGGTCATGAACCTCTCAATTTGAAAAGTCTGATATTTTTAATTTACGTACCTGAAGAAACCCATAAGAATTAATATTAAAGCTAAAAAATCCTTAAGTAAGATTTAGGTTGTTTTAAAATAACCTCACCAATGACAACATCAGTCAGTTACATAGGTTGAAATTTCACCCTGGGTTTGATTTTATTTTTTGTTTAAAGTGATTCTGGAACATTTTAGGTTTTTCTAGGAGCAAAAAATCATGGAACCCTGAATAAAATGGAAGATGAAAATGTAATATAAACTCAGGACAAAAATTCGACTGGCGGTGTGAATTGTTGACTCCAGAATAGTTTGCTCATCTGTCTTACTAAACCTCACTGTTGCTCTTTTCCAGGTTTTAGGGGATCAATATAACCCCAAATTTGGAAAAGTACACAAATTATTATTTTAAATATTTAACTTTAAATGTGCTTTAGATAATATATTCTATAAAAATCTATTGCCAACATCTAGTTGTTGTCCTAATTTCATCATCTTGTATATAATTATTTAATTATCCTCAATGAAAAATCATAATTGAAGATATTGGTTTTTAAAATGTCTAATCTGCAAGTAATTGGGATGCTTTTGATTAATTACATTGATATATTTATAAATTACCCCAGAAATTTCATGGCAAGGGGTTTTCAATATTGCTTAACACATTAAGATTTATAGTTTCTTCTAATAACTGTAAAAATCTAATTCAGTTCCTAACCCTCAATCCAGAGATGCTAAAATACTCCCTTAAAATTCTTTCCATTTGAGTCTTAATATTCCATTTACTGTATTATGTAAATCAGATAAGAGAATTTTGTGAAAGTTTATTTTACGTATTGTATAAATAATTGTTCTTCATTTTCAATTGCAGAGATTGAGACCTGAAATTCATGATAACTTTACCAACACTAATAGACTTCATTCTCTGAATGAGGATTATTGGACAAATGAATCTGATATTATCAGAAATTTATTTAGATTTTCCTTAAGACCAAGAAGAAACTTATTTCATCCAGACACTGCTTCTGGTATATCTGGAAGTTCAGTATGTAGCATTGCATTTTTGCCACATGGAAGTTGAGACTTTGGTGTGATGTTTGAGGCTATATGAAAAAATTAAGTTCATAGTACAGCAAGTTTTAAGCAGTTATTGAAACACTCTTACATTAAATCAGGTATTCCGTAGAATATAGTCTAAGAAATCTTGGCACAACTCTTTATGTCTCAACAGGTCCTTTTTCCCTGAATAATTTGAATACATATTTCTTATTTTTGCTTTACATACACAAACCTAACAGATTACTTAACTCTCATTAAGAGTTTGCTTGCTTACTTATCATTCTACATAATGTTTACATTCTTATTGCACTCCGTATAAAGTATTTCAGAATTTATGCAATTGCAATGATATCACTTGATTTTGCTATAAGATAGGATGAGTTAAAAAAGTAGATTGTCTTTTTTTTTGAAAGGGTCAGTTTATTTTTTTTTTAAGATTTTATTTATTTATCTTTAGAGGGGAAGGGTTAGGGAGAGAAATGTCAATGTATGGTTGCCTCTTGTGTGTCCCCCACTAGGAACTGGCCCACAACCCAGCTATGTGCCCTGACTGGGAATCGAACCTCGATCCTTTGCTTCGCAGACCCGCACTCAGTCCACTGAGCTACACCAGCCAGGGCAAAAGTAGATTGTCTTTAAGACAATTGTCTTAAAGAGTAAAAGTTAAAAAAAATGTTGTAGGTATTTAAAAGGAAAGTGAACTTAGTTTTTTCTGTCCTATGTAGAAAAAAATGTTGAATATGCACAATGAAGACACTGATTATATGTAAGACTGATGATTGGGGTGCACATTAACATACAATATGAAACCATGCAATCTGTGTCACTGCAATGATTATATATTAAATCAGATGTATGTCGAGATACGTAAGGGTAGCAATGTGGAACTGAGTTTAGGGGAAAAAAGTGCAGAAGGCTGAATGAGGGTGTTAAGGCAAGCATGTAGATGAATATTCACTAGTCTGAAGGCACTGAGGACAGTACGGGATAGAAAGGATGTGAGCAAAGCCAACAGAATAAGAAACTTGTGATTATAATTACATAGTAGCAGTTTTGTGCTATTGAGTCAATGTGTTTTTTTGTTATTATAATTTAACTCCCCCTCACCACTGCTAAAAATAGCCTGAAAAAATGTGGTCTAGGCACATATGTTTCTCTTCCCTTTATTCTCTCAAAATCGTTTTTCTTTACCATAGACATTTCATATTTTCTTTTCTCTTTCGTATAATACTTCATTCTTTTTCCACCTTTATTAATCTTTTCTCATCTGTTGTTGTCATTGACTTCTGTGCTTGTGCTTTTTCTTTAATTTTTAATTTTTTCCCTATTCGTTCATTATTTTTAATTTTTTTCAAACCTGATATTATACTCTTTCCTTTTTTTACTCCATTTTGCCATCTCCCTTCCCTTTTATTAACTTATGTTTAAAATTTTATTTTCCCTTCACCTCATTTCTGTTAACTAATCTTATTATTTCTCCTACCTCTTCCCTCTCAAAATCATTTTTCTTTCCTCTAGTCATCTCACATACTTTTTTCCTGTTATGTAGTGCTATTAATCCCTTTCCACATTTATTAATCTTTGCTCATTTGCTATTGATATTGCTGACATGGTAGGGGTATTTTTGCTGGTGTATGTTTGATTTTCTGGGTAGTTTGCTTTGTTCTGCCAGCACCTTTACAGCAGCATACAAGACTTGGTGGTGTGGTGACTTAGCCAGCCAGAGCAGAGAATGCAACAACAAATGAGTTATTGATAATCAAAGCCCAAGTGCAACAAAAAAGCCCCCATAAACAGCATGAAAGGCATCCCTATAGTGTCCGGTTCTGGAGATCAAAGAGACTGCACCATTGAGTCTCACAGAACTCCTACCACAGAAGACCAACCAATGGAAACAGGGAGTCAAGTCAGATCAACTTGAGATGCAGAAATAACTAAAAAGAGTCAGCTAAAATTGGAACAAAGAAACAACTCCTAATTGAAAAGAAAGGAGGAATGCCTAGAAAAAAAAAACTAAATTAAATTGAAACAAGCAATTTATAAGACGGAGTTCAAAATGATGGTTATAAGGATGCTGAAGGAACTCAGTAAGAATTATAAGAAATTATGGGAGCTAGAAGGACCTTAGTGGAAACTACATTAGCATGAAAAAGAGCATAAAAACTATGAACAAAAACCAGAAGGAAATGAAGAATGCAATATCTAAGTTGAAGTATACACTAGAAGGAATTAAAAGCAGACTAGATGAAAACAGAGGACCAAATCAGTGAGCTGAAAGTCAAGGTAAAAAAACCCACTTTGTCAGAGCAACAAAAAGAAAAAAGATTCAGAAAGAATGAGAGTAGTTTAAGGGGGCTTCCAGGCAACATGAACTGGAACAATATTCCTATCATAGGAATACCAGAAGGAGAAGAAAAAAGCAGGGGATAAAAATCTTGCTTGAAAAAAATAAACAGAATTTTTTTCTAATTTGGTGAGGGAAAAAATCATGCAAGTTCAGGAAGCACAGAGAGTCCCAATCAAAATGAACCCAAAGAGGTCTACTCCAAGATGCATCATAATTAAAATGGCAAATTTTAAAGATGAAGAGAGAATTTCAAAGGCAGCAAAAGAGAATCAGCTAGTGACATAAAAGGTAGCTACAATAAGGCTATCAGCTGATCTCATAACAGAAACATTATAAACAAGAAGGGATTGGCATGAAACACTCCAAGCAATGAAAAGGTAGGATCTGCAATTAAGACTACTTTATGCAGCAAGGCTTTCATTTAAATTGGAAGGCAAAATAAAGACCTTTTTAGACAAAAGAAGGCTACAAGAGTACAACTTCACCAGCCCAGTACTGCACAAGATGTTAAAGGGATTTCTTTAGGAAGAGAAAGAAAAAGACATAGAGAGGAACACAGACACAAAGGGAAAAATGGCAATGAGCAAGTACCTATCAACAATACCTTAAATGTAAATGGATTAAAAGCTCCGAATAAAGACATAGGATAGCAGTGAATAAGAAAACATGATCCACATATATGATGTCTAAAAGAAGCCAACCTCAGAACAAAATATCTACACATACTGAAAGTGAAGGAATGAAAAAAAATATTCTGAGCAAATGGACATGAAAATAAAAGCTGGAGTAGCAATAGTTATATCAGACAAAATAAATTTTAAAAAAATACAATAATGACAGACAAAGAAGATCACTACATAATACTTAAGGGAGTCATCCAACAAGAGGATATACTCCTTGTAAAGATATATGCACCCAACATAGGAACAATTTAATACATATGAAAAATCTTGGAGGACTGTAAGAAGGAGATCAATAGCAATGCAATCATTCTAGGGGATTTTAACACCCCACTGTCAACAATCAATAGATCTTCTAAACAAAGACTCCACATGGATATTGTGACATTGAACAACACTCAAAATCAAATAGACTTAATTGATATTTATAGAACATTTCATCCCCAAAGGCAAAATACACATTCTTTTCAAATGCAAGTGGATCATTTTCAATGATAAAACACATGGTAGGACATAGCAAGCCTTCACTAATTCAAGAAAATTGAAATCATATCAAGAAACATCTTGGATCACAATGGCTGGAAACTAGAAACCAACCTCAAGAAAAAAAAAACATTCAAAACATAGAGACTGAATAACATGTTATTAAATAATGAATGGGTTAACAATGAAATGAAGAAAGATATCAAAACAACATCTGGAAACATGAAAATGAACACACAATAACTCAAAATGTATGGGATACTCTTGAGCAAAGGCACTCTTGAAAGGGAAGTTCATAGCAATGCAGGCATACCTAAAGAAGATGGAAAAAAAAACCTCATGTAAAAAACTTAACCCTACATCTAAAAGAACTAGAGAAGCAACAACAAACAAGCCCAGAATGAATAAAAGGAAGGAAATAATAAAGATCACAGCAGAATTAAATTACGTAGAGACTAAAAACACTATTCAAAGAATCAATGAATCCAGGAGCTGATTGTTTGACGAGGTAAACAAAATTGACAAACCTTTAATGAGATGCATCAAGAAAAAAAGAGAAAGGAACCAAAAAATAAAATCAGATGAAAGAGAAGAAGTAACGACTGATAACACAGACATACAGAAGACTGTAAGAAATTACTATGAACAACTATATGCCTAGAAACTGGACAATCTAGATGAAGTGGACAAATTTCTGGAAACATACAATCTCCAAAAACTGAATCAAGAAGCAGCAGAAAGGCTGAATAGATGAAACACAACTTGTGAAATTGAAGCAGTAATCAAAAAACTCCTGGTGCACAAATGCCGTGGACTGGATAACTTCACAGGTGAATGTTACCAAACGTTCAAAGAACTAACATCTATTCTAAAACTACTCCAAAAATTTGAGAAGAGGGAAGACTCTGAAACTGTTTTTTAAGATTTTATTTATTTATTTTTAGAGAGAGGGGAAGGGAAAGAGAAAGAGAGGGAGAGAAACATCAATGTGTGGTTGCCTCTCACATGGCCCCCACTGGGGACCTGGCCTGCAACCCAGGCCTGTGCCTTGACTGGGAATCAAACCAGCAACACTTTGGTTCCCAGCCTTTGCTCACTTCATTGAGCTACACCAGTCTGGGCCACCAAACTGTTTTTACAAAGCTAGTATTATCCTAATTCCAAAAGCAGATAAAGACACAAAAAAGAAAGAAAATTATAAGCCAATATTTCTGATGAGCATAGTTGTTAAAATTCACAACAAAATATTGGCAATCCAGATCCAGCAATATATTAAACAGATCACACACCACACTCAAGTGGGATTTATCCCAGAGATACAAGGTTGTTACAACATTTATAAATCAGTAAACATAATACATCACGTAAAGAAAATGAAAGACCAATATTATATAACCATATCAGTAGATGCTGAAAAAGCATTTGATAAAATCCAGTACACATAAATGATAAAAACACTCAGCAAGGTGGGAAGAGAGGGAGCATTCCTCAACATAATAAAGGCCATATATGAGAAACATACAGCCACATCAAACTCAAAGGGAAAACAACTAAAAGTGTTTCTCTTAAGATGAGGAAGAAGAGGAAGGTTCTCACTTTCACCACCCTTTTTCAATATAGTACTGGAAGTTTTAGCCACAGCAATTAGACAAAAAAAGAAACAAAAGATATCTAATTGGAAAGGAGAAATGAAACTGTCATTAATCGCAGTTGACATGACAGTGTACATAGAAAACACTATAGTCTCCACCAAAAAACTACTTGGCCTAATAAGTGAATTTGTCAAAGTAGCAGTATACAAACTCAACATTCAGAAATTAATGGCACTCTTGAACACCACCAATAAATTATCGGAAAGAGAAAATAAGAAAAAAATCCCATTTACTATAGCACCAAGAAAAATAAAATATACAGGAATAAATTTAAACAAGGATGTAAAAGACTCATATTTGGAAAACTATAGAACACTGAAGAAAGAAATTAAGGAAGATACAAACAATTGGAAGCATGTGCTGTGTACACTGACTGAAAAAAACAACATCATTAGAATGTCCATACTACCCAAAGCAATATATAGAGTCAGTGCAATTCCTATTAAAATACCAGAACAAATGCAACTAAGCGACGAAGAGATAGCCAACCTATCAGATGCACAGTTTGAAGTACTGGTGATCAGGATGCTCACAGAATTGGTTGAACTTGGTGGCAAATTAGATGACAAAATGAAGGCTATGCTAAGTGAAATAAAGGAAAATGTACAAGGAACAAATAGTGATGGGAAGAAAACTGGGGCTCAGATCAATGGAGTGAACCAGAAGGAAGAAAGAAACAACCAAACAGAAAAGAATGAAGAAACAAGAATTCAAAAAATAAAGAGAGGCTTAGGTACCTCTAGGACATCTTTAAACGTTTCAACATCCAAATTATAAGGGTACTAGAAGGGGAAGAGGAAGAGCAACAAGTGGAAAAGTTGTTTGAACAAGTAGTAAAGGAGAACTTTCCCAATTTGGCAAAGAAAATAGATTTACAGGAAGTTCAGGAAGCTCAGAGAGTCAGAAAGAATTTGAACCCAAGGAGGAGCACACCAAGGCACATAACAATTGCATTAGCCAAGATTAAAATAAAGGAGAGAATCCTAGAAGCAGCAAGAGATGAGGAGACAGTCACCTACAAAGGAGTTCCCATCAGACCTGATTTCTCAAAAGAGACCTTACCAGCAAGAAGGGGATAAAAAGAAGTATTCCAAGTCATGAAAGGCAAGGACCTACATCCAAGATTGCTCTATCCAGCAAAGCTTTCATTTAGAATGGAAGGGCAGATAAAGTGCTTCTCAGATAAGGTCAAGTTAAAGGGATTCATCATCACCAAGCCCTTGTTATATGGAATGTTAAAGGGACTTATCTAAGAAAAAGAAGATAAAAATATGAACAGTAAAATGACAGCGAACTCACAGTTATTAACAACCACACCTAAAACAAAAGGAAAAGCAAAAAACTAGAACAGGAACAGAACCACAGAAATAGAGATCACATGGAGGGTTAGCAACAGGGGAGTGGGAGGAGGAGAGAGGAGAAAATGATACAGAGAATAAGTAGCATGGATGGTAGATTGAAAACAGACATGGGATGGCAAGAATAGTATGGGAAATGTAGAAGCTAAAGAATTTATGACACATGGACATGAACTAAAGGGGGGAATGTAGGTGGGCAAGGGTATTTAGGGTGGAGGGGAATGAAGGGAGGAAAATGGAACAACTGTAATAGCATAATCAATAAGACATATTTAAAAAATACCAATGGCATAGTTCACCGATCTAAAACAAATATTCAGAAAATTTATATAGAACTACAAAAGACCCCTAATAGTGTCAGTAATCCTAAGAAACGTGAGCAAAGTTGGAGGGATCACAATATCTGATAGCTAACTATACTACTAGGCAACTGTAACTAAGACAGTCTCTTACTGGCATGAGAACAGACACATAGGTCAATGGAACAGAATAGAGAGCCCAGAAATAACACCATGTCTCTAAGGTCAATTAATATTCAACAAAGGGGGCATGGGAATACAGTGAGGTAAAAACATTTTCTTCAGTAAGTGGTGTTGGGAGAACTGGACTGGTCCATGCCCCGCCCACCAAAAAATGAAACTAGATCACCAACCTATACCATATACCACAATAAACTCAAAGTGGATAAAAGACTAAATATAAGCCATGATACCATGAAAGTCTTAGTGGAAACCATAAGCAGTAAAATTTCAGATATCCCACATAACAATATCTTTGCCAATATTTCTCCTAGGGCATGGAAACAAATGAAAAAATAAACAAATGAGACTATATCAAATTAAAACATTTCTGCATGGCTAAAGAATCATCAAAATATAAAGGCAACTGACTGTATGGGAGAATATACTTGCAAACAATACTTTGGACAAAGTTTGATCTCAAAATATATAAAGAACTCATACTACTCAACACCAGGAAGACAAACAACCTAATTAAAAAGATGAGCAAAGGACATGAATAGACACTTCTCCAAAGAGGATATGTAGATGGCCCACATGCATACAAAAAAAAATGCTCAACATCACTAGCCATCATAGAGATGCAAATGAAAACCACAATGAGATATTATCTCACACCTGTCAGAATGGCCATCATCAATAAATCAACAAGCAGCAAATGCTGATGAGGATGTGGAGAAAAGGGAACCCTAGTGCACTGTTGGTGGGAATGCAGACTGGTGCAGCCACTGTGGAAAACAGTATGGGATTTCCTCAAAAAATTAAAAATGGAACTAATTTATGACCCAGTGACCCCACTGCTGGGAATATACCCTAAGAATCCTGAAACACCAATTCAAAAGAACTCATGCACTCCTATGTTCATAGCAGCACTATTTACAATAGCCAAGTGTTAGAAACAGTTTAAGTGCCTATCAGTAGATGATTGGATTAAAAAACTGGTACATTTATACAATGGAATACTACTCAGCAGAAAGAAAGAACTCCTACTTTCTGTGACAGCGGGGACGGGACTGGAAAATATTATACTAAATTAATTAAAGTAGTTGGTGTCAGACAAATACCATATGGCCTCACCTATAAGAGGAATCTAATGGACAAAATAAACTAATAGAACAATAAATCCAGAGATAAGGAAACATGGAACAGACTCATAGCTGTAGGAGGGGAGGAGAAAAGGGAGGTATGGTGGAAGGAAGGGGAGGAGATTAGTCAAAGGGCACGTACGAATGACTCACAGACATAGGCAATGGAGAGGGGGTTGACTGAAGAGGGGTTGGTGGGCTTGGTGGACGTATCAAAAGAAAAAATGGGGCAACTGTAATAGAATAAATAGTAAACAAAACTAATTTTATGTAATTAATTTTTGCATAAGGTTTGTGAAATTTCTTATACCATATTAGTTAACTGATACTCATAGGTATTAAGATATGTCATTTTTAAATAATTTCAAGAAGTTCCCAACAACCGTATGCCTAAACCGCAGTACATAAGTACCAAGTACCATCTGATACAAAACATCCTATTTTCACTCCTCTCATGTTTTGGAGCCAGGGGTTTGTTACCTATTTGTTTTTCTTATTTTCTAATTGTCAGTAGTTCCTGAAGCTGCAACAGCATTAGTCCTGAATTTCTGAAGGATTTATAAAGCCATCACAATGTTTTGGATTTGCAAATTAAATTCTGTTTTCTCAGTATATTTGATAGATCCAACTCTTGGGATATAAGAACAAGAGCAAACAGACAGAGGCCATAGTGAGGTTAGAGTTGAATTTTCTTTTATTTTCTCGGAAGCCCCACACTTACAATATTGATGAAGGAAAAAATAAAAGGCTGGAGAGAGCCCAACAAATCACAAGGGAGGGAATTATGGGGCTGATTTGATGGCCTAGGCAGATTCTCTAAGTAATTTGAATCCAATAAGAAAGAACATTCAGATGTCAAATCCAAACTAAATTTCAGAAACATTTTTAACTCACTGCAGTGCAAGAAAACTGAGGTTTTTTTTTTTTTTTATAATAGTAGTCACGGCACTCAGCAAAGGTTATTACTACAGCCTTCTACATCTGTTGGTAACAACCCATGAGTGATTTTTTAAGCAGGTTCAAGTATTTCACATGAGCTGGAGCAAAAATGTTAATGATGTTTTAAAACATACATGTTTCATAAAATTGTACAAATACATGTAGAATTATAGCAAGAATATTATTGGAGGATTACTCTGAAATATTTTTGAAAATGAATATCCAATAAATTAATAATAAATGATGCCTCTCTTTTTAGTAACTCAGATTTTATATAGTAGAGAAAAACTTAATATGGCATTTAAAAGTATTTGTAGACTGCAAACTATTTTTAAGAGTAGAACAAGAAGTAACTCCATACAGGTTTCCACAGTGGTTGCACCAATCAGTGCTCCCACCTAGAGTGTACTAGGGTTCACTTTTCTCCACATCCTCTCCAGCACTTGTTGTTTGCTGATTTATTGATGGCAGTCATTCTAAGAAGTGTGAGGTGATACCTCATTGTGGTTTTAATTTGCCTCTCTCTGATGATTAGTTACATTGAACATCTTTTTATATGTCTATTTGTCGTCTGTACATCCTCTTTGGAGAAGTGTTTATTCAGGTATTCAGGTCCTTTGTTCATTTTTTACTTGAATTGTTTCCTTTTTTTCCCCATCTTTTATATTGTAAAAGAGGAGGAGAAAATTAAAAATAAAACTGCCTTATAACTCAGCAATTTCACTTCAGGAATATACTCAGAGAAACATGAAACACTAATTTGAAAGAATATATACATCCTTATGTTCATTGTAGAGTTATTTACTGTAACCAGTATTTGGAAGCAGCCCAAGTACCCATCGGATGAGTGGATGAAACTGTGGTATATTTACACAATGTACTACTATGCAGCTGTAATAAAAAGAAGGAAACCTTAGCTTTTGCAATAGCATGGATGGACCTGGAGACTATAATGCTAAGTGAAATAAGCTGGTCAGAAAAAGACAAGCACCACAGGATTTCCCTTATATGTGGAATCTAATGAACAAAATAAACTAACAAGCAACATTGAAACAGACTCGTTGATACAGATAACAGATTCACAGCTATCATAGGGGAAGTGAGTTAGTGGCTGGGTAAAAAGGTGGAGGGATTAGGAAAAAAATTCATAGCCACAGACAACAGTATTGTGATTATAAGAGGAAAAGGAGCTAGGGAAGTAGCAGAGGGTAAAGGAGCAATAGACGGTGAAGGAAGGAGACTTGAGTTGAGCTGGTGAACACACAATACAACCTACAGCAGATGTATATATTATAGAAATGTATAACTAAAACCTATATACTTTTATTAGTCAATGTCACCCAATACATTAAATAAAAAAGAATAGTCTAAGAATTTTGTAAGAATCAAAGCATTGCCTTCAAAAAGGAAAATTAAGTATATAATAAAAACAATTTTGGAGAGCATAATGATATGAACCATCTACACATTATAACTTGAGGAGAAATATGTATTTTTAATGTACTATATAAAAAATAAAATCTTTCCCTGTGTAAATTAGATAATAATAATAGAATAGTTATGTAACTCATTTTAATACTCTTCCATATGTAACATCTGGTGATTCTTCTGAGACAAATATATATATACATGGATTGCATTTTTCTTTTTTATATTTTCTAATATCTATATCTAAAGTTTTTCAGGTAAGCCATACACAATATATGAGGAATGGCCTAAATATATTTTCTCCCTATATAAAATGGGAATTATAATAGTACTTAACCCATAGGGTTGTTGTAAGCAAAAATGAATTTTAAAAAAGTGCAATGTGCTTAGTTCAGAACTTGATGCAAAGCAAACATTAAAAAAATGCAGTATCATCTTTGAGACTAATTTTTTTTCCATTCTGTGGCAAAGATTTCTAAGGGTGATTTTCAAAATCCACTTACAATATTGGAAACGTCACTTGAATCTGAGTTGTGCTTAGTATTAATAAATATTTTGAGCAACTGTTATACAAAAGTGAGTTCCTCTTTTACTTCCTAGAGGCACGTTCTGTTAAAAGACAATTTCTGGCATGGAGAGCAGGACACAGTAGGTAAACGAGTACTCAGTACAGTAGATAGAGAGTAAGGCTGACAAGCAGGGTACCATGTTGTCCCGGAGAGTGTCACATGACCTCGCTAGCAAAATGAATGGAGCAGACCAGGAAAGAGTTCTTGGATAAATTGTAATCTCATGCTGAAGTGTTATGGAGGTTGATAGAAATACAGGGGAGAAATATTTTAAGCAGAAAGAGAGCATGCAGGTCAAGTATGGAAATACATAGATGTGTTCCAGCTAATTCACATAGTAGCCCTCTGTGTAAGCAATTCAACCTTTGAATGAGTTTTCTTGCTAAAAATATAAGCCATTTCTTCCTGATAAGTTTTTTGGATGGAGGGGTCAAGTGGAATAATATGTGTAAGGGTATTTTTATACCTTAGAGTCCAGTGAGAATAGTAGTTATAATATTAGTATGATTAGTAGTTATTTTGGTAAACTACTTATTCATTCAGTGAATTTTTTTCTTGAGTTGCTGCCAAAATATTTCTGGTTTGTTTAATCCTTACTTTATCTGGGCTATTCATTTCAGTATCAACTTATTTGACCTCAACAACTACTCTATGAGTAGACTTCAATTGTTCAAGACCACACAGCTAGTATTGGATAAAGCCAAAATGAAACCCAGTAGTCCGACTGCACAGCCCAAAAGTTTATCTCCTAAACTTAACATTTTGCCATATTATGCCACTGTTATCTAGTATTTGACATACAGTGTACCTAGCTGCAGGGACAGAGGCAGAAATAGTATGGTTCTTGCCTTCAAGGAGCAGTCTCCTAGTCTCATGGGCACCCAAAGAAGTATGGTGATGAGAATAAGGGCACGATTGGTATTACCAGGTACAGAAAAAGGGTCTAGACCAAGGATATAAACAAAGCTACTTTACCATGTGATATAGGGACTTAAATATGAAAGACACTTTGACAGAATTAGGCAAAGGAATTAGGAAGGACATTTCAAGCAGAAAGCCTAAGGATAAAGTGGCTAACAATCCATTTCTGTTTCTCTGGAAGAGTCCCCTTTTACAATTATTAAGAAATACCACTTTACCTCTCAGCAGTGCCCTAGTTTGGACAATAAATTATGAGGCCACCCCAGGTAAGGGCAGGGACACAGAGTCGTGGGGAAAAATAGCATATTCGGAGAAGTACAAGCAATTTATCATGGCTAGAATTCAGGATGTGTGATGGGAATTGTGAAAGAGTAGGGAGTCTGGGAAAAGAGCATGAAAGGCCTTGTTCCTCAGGTGAAGGGAGTTTAAGTTTCATTTTAAAGATGATGAAAAGTCACTAAAAGAATTTTATTAAAGGTTATAGTATAGTTCAATTACTGTTTGAAAGATAACTCTGACATTCGTTTCACACATTGTAGAGAATGTACCCTTATGTTGCAAGGTTAGATAGAGGGACACAAAAACCTTCACTCAACATATTAATATTAAGGCCCTACTGTATGCTGGCATCACTGAGATCTTAGGATACATGACTGTATTCTAGTTATACAAGATCCCTGTCCCCATGGTGCTGTTGCTCTGATGGGGGAAGTCCTAATAACAACGAACATAATAAATGAGTAAATGTAGATCACGGTAAGAGAGATTGGGGTTATGTTGCAATTTTAAATAAAGTGACCAGAGAAGGATTCAAATCTCATGTTTGAGTAAAGACCTGCAGATATGAAGGTCTCTGGCCAATTCAATATTTGAGAGATGCCCCAACTGGAAGGAAGGGCTGGTACAAAGACCTTGAGGTGAGAGTGTGGTTGGAAATTCCAAAAAAAAAACAAAAACACCCCAAAAACCAGTATTGGACTGTTGTGTATGGAGTAGGAGGAACAAAGCCTAAAAGAGGGTGCCAGAGAGACTTTGGGGTTGAGAGCACTCAGAACATCGCAGGCCATTTTAAGGAATTTGAGTTTTACTCTGAGTGGCATGGCAACCACAGCAAACTTTCAAAGAGAGGAATGGCACACTAGGAGTTAATGTTTACAAGGATCGTGCGGCCTGCTGTGTTGAGAACAGACTGCAGGGGTAAAGGGTCCCTGAAAGACCATGTAAGATGTACTATTGCAGGAATCCAGCTAGAGGTGTTGGTCTGTAGACAAAGGCATCCATGCAAGTGGAGATAATAAAAAAGCATAAGTTGTTATTTTATTATCAGTCAAGATGGAATGAGGCCAAAATCAGTAAATAAATGAGAGAAAGAAAGACACCCTACAAAGTGGAAAGACCATACTTTACATGGGATACACAGTAATTTAAAAATCTATGGGCCAAATAAAAATGATGCTCCCTTTAAAAAAGGTGCTACTGGAAACATAATAAGAAACTAATAGAATGTATTAAAAATAGATATTATTATGCTTAACTTAAGAGAGATCAAGTACACAAACACTGTTAAATATACTGTAAAAACTCTGAAAATAGGTCTCAAAACTTAAATGCAATAAAAAAGATTGATATTTTTAATTATCTTTTTAAAGGGCTTGTATTGTGACAACAAACACAATATACAAAGTAAAAAAAAAAAGATGACAAAGTGGGGGAATGCATTTGCTGTACTGCAAAATAATTCCTCCAATTTAAAATAAATTTTGTAATTTAAGGGCAAAAGTTTTCCGAAAGCCTGGTAGAAAAAATGAGCAAAAATCATGAACAAACAATTCATAGAAACATATAAAAGTCCTTTGAATACATGAAAATATTTTCGAGTCAACTCCTAGTAAGAAGAATAAAATTTAAACTGCAGTGAGATACTACTTAACTATTGTATTGATGAAAATTAACTGATGTCAGATACCCCAGTGTAAAATTGTGTGTCCTTAGCCATTTCCAGATCTGAGCCAATTTTCAGATTTAGGAACTGATGGTTAAAAGGGAGACCCTTGAAAAAGGAATCTACAATGTTATGTCAAGAAGGCATAGGAAATATTCTCCAATGAATGCAGTGGAGCAGTGTAGGAAGTAGACGGAAGCAGTCTCCTCTATTTCCCTGACCCAAACCTCCTTAGTTCACCTGATTTTAACAGTAGCTATGATAGACGGCTCTGTGCAGGATAGACTTATCTCTAATTTACATCATGACACCTGAGACACAGTGTCTTTCTGCCCCTGGCCCTTTCCCAATGCAGTGGGAGCCTACTTTGTTTAAATGCACTTTAGCCTGGGGTCTCTGGAATAATGCTTCTGGGGATGCCCTCAATCAAGAGGAGATGGAGTCTGATGGATTAATTAGTCTTTCAATCAGGCAATACTACAAAGTGCAGTGTACATGTCAGGCTGTTCTGGCAGAGATCTGCCCTGTTGCCCACAGCAATGAAATTGAAAATGCTCTCTTACATTGCATATTCATCTTCCTCTGACTCACTTTTCCAGTTCTCTCACTCTAGCTTCCTGGGATCATCTCCAAATAAACTACTTAATCCTACATTCTTCTTCCCCCCAAAGTGATTAAGATCACTTTTAAAATATTGACCTCTTACTCTGCCATTTATTTTTTTCTTTTGGAAAAGTCTTTTATTAGTTATAACATAAAATAATTTTTTAAAGATTGTTGTCCATCTTTCTCCTAACCATGAACATTTCAAATGTAAAAAAAAAATGGTTCCACTTGCTGATAGCAAATACATTCTTTGCTTTCAGTAAAAAATAAATGTATTTGTCTCAGCTATTCCCTAACTTAAGATAAATTATAATATTTACACATTCCGGTTTTAAATAGTCAAGCCATTATCTTATCAATTCCAAAGCAAATATTACCTTAAAATTCCATTGTCTTCATTTGTCCATGAATAAAACTGAACTAGCTACTACCTGTTTCTACTCTGCAGTATTTTTATTTTTTTAATCTATGTATCACAGGAATAAGAATCATAAAAACTACACTTTCCAGACTCTTTTTCAGCAGGTATATGGTTTGTTTACTTATTTTTAAAAATTGTTTTATTGTTGTTCAAGTACAGTTATCTGCATTTACCCCTCACCACTTCTCCCCAACCCCAGCCATCCCCACCTCCCTCCTCTGATTCCAACCCCCTTTGGTTTTGTCCACGAGTCCTTTATAGTTGTTCCTGAAAACCTTCCTCCCTTTCCCCCCATTTTCTCTACCCACTTCCCCTCTGGTTACCATCACACTGTTCTTAATTTCAATGTCTCTGACAGAATGAATGGAACTGGAGAGCATTATGCTAAGGTATATGGTTTAGATTGCATGAATGAAGGTTACTTTCTTAAGGTGGGAAAGGTAACAAGAGGAAGGAATGAAGCAACTGCTGTAGCATTGCCAGCTATGTATGTTTTGCCAGAGGGCAGACAAGAGACTGAGACACTGGCTTTCAGATATCCTCCTGTAAATTGGCTACTTGGATGCATTAGGCAGCTGAGATCATTGACAGGTATCTGCGATTCTCTGGTACCTGGGTTGCTAGAAAGTAAGTGGCCCTTTACCCTAACTTTCATTTCACATAAACTTTCAAGTTTTAATTTCCTGTATTAAATTCCTTCCTGTTGGAAATACCTGGGATGTATTTTATTTTCCTGAAGTTTCCTGAAACTCCAATTAGTAAATAGTAAAGTCCTTTTAAAAATTGAAGACTTAGGCTATTTTATCTTATGTTACTATGGATATTGTTGAAATCACCTTACTTATAAAACTTTTGAATTGATTACTCAATTTTAATAATTTTTCTTTCATTCCTCACTCAACTGTCTGCAAACTATGCTTATCAGACCATTATGGCCACATACATTATATATACATTGTCTACAGCTACATTTGAATTGCAATGTCAGGGTTGTGTAGTTGCAACGCATACTGCACAGCACTCAAAAGTGGGTAATATGCTATCAGGACTTTTACAGAAAAAGGTATGCTGACCACTGTTCTGAACCCATCAGTTTTTGTTGATATGTTGTACCTCTCTGTGTAGTACAGGAGTTGTATTTGATTGCTGTTATTGTGACACTGTTTTGACAAATTTAATAGACAAACCCTTCTCCCCTAAAAGTCACAGAAATTTGTAATGCTGCATATCAGGAATGGAGAATTATAGTCCAGGAAAGAGGAGGCTTTGAAAGCATATTTTGAGGGAAAAGTTCTAATATATGTAATGATGATATAGCTAAGGTTTGTTGAGTGCTTCAGAAGGGCCAGGCATTGTGCTAGAGCACTGTGTAAGCATTAGGCCATATAATCCTTACTTCACTCTGACATAGTTGGTATTTAACTAAGGAAATGAGAAAAGAGAATAATTGTTTCTTAAGGTCACACAAAAACTACTTAGTAACTGGCACTGGACTCAAGTCTGATATCAAATTCTGCAGTGTACCTATTGCAAATCGTTAAGATACTTACTACGATGAAGAATCCTATTTTTATGTTTTTTATACAACTATATGATATTTTATATTTTTTCACCCTGAGGTAAAATTTAATTACTCATCACAACCAGTCATGCTGCTGGCATCACTTATATTCCCTGTGTAGTAATAGCGGCTCAACCCCACACTGTTGTAACATTTATAAAAATGAAATTTTGGTATGATCCCATAACGCAGCTGGAAAGTATATTTTCTATCCTGTCAGGGACTTGGCTAAGTAGATGTTTCCTCTAACTAGACTCTACGCACACATTCCATAGGCTGACAGTGTTGGATGAGTGCATGTGTCTAATTAGAGAAGTGTCACCAACTCGGGAGAATGAGTCAGGGCTTTAATGTCAAACATCGGCTATGTGTGGTGGACGGTCAAGGTGCAATTTTCCATGCTGATAGAAATTTAACATCTTTTCCTTGAAATAGAAAGAGTAATTTCTACACATGGCACCTGAGATAATTTGAAATGAAATTCAGAAAATCAGAGAATAATTGGCTGTCTTAACTCCTTGGCTGAAAAACACTGCCTTCTCAGGACTTAGATTTTTCCCTTGGGGACATATTGTTAGGTTTTGGAGAAGGTGGGATAACATCAAATTAGAGTGATATCACAGGTTTAGAATATTTTCATGGGCATGCAAGCTTATTTGACTTTATTATCAACTTCTCAGTACTTGAGGGCATTAATGATGCATCTTGAAAATAGGTAAATAAAACATCAACTTGGTAAACTTCAAGATGGTTATCCTATATTAAACACATACCAGCACACACATTTTGAAGAAATGTTGCTATTCATATCAGCTAATTTTTGAACAATTAGTAAGGAATGAATAGGTTAATGATATGACTAAATGTAAGTTAAAAAACTGTAGTTACAGGGAACCACTAGTAAATAAAATATTGATAATATAACTAATTCCAGGCAATGGAATAACTTATTCTCTGGAGGCATCTTAATCATTTTTACTGAAACTGGTAAAGATACGTATGATGTCTTCAGAAAGTAGACAGTTGGAGCTCATAATTTAAATTACAAAAGTTTTTTTTGTTACTCAGTAACATTATTTTTAGGGGAATTAGTTTTGTGGTCATGACAGTGACAGAATTACTTTTCCATTTAGTAAGATTATCAAATTGCTCATATCTAGGGCTATAGGCTCTAACCTTATTTGTGTAGCAGTTGGAGCACCGGGATGGTTAATGATTTGAAACTGCTACATTATTCTACCAACTAATTACTCTAAACTGCCATACATAAGATTCTTTCAACTCCTGTTGAGCAGATGTACACTTGATTTGCTCTTATTAGAATCATGCACAGCATAGGAAAAATGTCAAAATTCCAAAAGAAAAGTTTCATTTGATTAGATAGAAAGTCATTCATCTTAATTATTTCTGACACCTTCTACATTTTGCTATGAGTATCTCAAGAGAAAAGAGATAGTTCGTCTCCCTTGAGAGCAGTTTATTGAGAGTGACATGCTATTGTCATTAACTAAGAACCCTAAAAGCCTACTTAAAATCTAGGAAAATTGGAAAACACAGTTTCAATGAAATTCATCTGTGCAAGGCAAAATACCATGCCAAATATTAGTAGATAATAAATATTTTAAATGGATATAAAATATAAAGTTGTATTCAACAACTATTTTTTAAGTACATGTGAAATATAACATGGAGATTGTCAAATTTAAAATAGAAAAATATTCTCAAATAATCATGTTTAAATATGACATAATTGAATGTGCATTATCATGGTTAAGCCATGACATCCATTAATCTTGGAGTTGGAAAATGTTTAGTTGCCTCATATGATGTTCTAAGCATTCATCAGTTTCAAATGACACAGCTATTAGGATGGCACATGATTAGGCAGAGTTACAATCACAGTTATTTTTTCAAGGATCTCTGTCAATGGGAATATAGAGCAAAGCATGACTCATAGAAGGCAATTGTGAACACACCAGGGATTAGGATTTTCATTAGTGACTGGAATAGGTTAAGTTTAAAAATCACCTGAAGATGTGTAAAGAAGGCCAAAGAAAATATGAAAATGATCACTGAAAACTTGAGCAGTGATCTGAAGCAATTGGGGCAGGGAGAATAAACAATAAATAAAGGTTAGCTACTGTACCTGAGTTAGACAAAAAACATCAGAAATAAAAGCTGGATGAAAGGTCAGTTGTATTTTACACTATATATATGGTTATGTAAATGGAGCAAGGCATAAATGCACGAGTGTATTAGAATGCAGAGAAGGAAGTTCTGAGGAATAACTCTGAGTTGCTACTGATTCCTATACATGAAATCTAAGTGCCTTATATTCATTCCTCTTCTTCTTTCTACCTGATTTATATGCTCTCACCAGGAATAATTGTCCCAGATATTCTCCATCTTACTGTGGGCTGCTTTTGAAGCCTACTAATATCTCTTGATCACTACATGAATGCCAAATATCTTATTCATATTTTTGTTAGATATTAGGACTCCTCATCCTAACTTTCAAAGATTTCCTAACTGTGACTGCACAGAACTAGCTAACTGTACCAGCTACTGCTGCTCCAACAAATACATGCTGATCAACTTACATGTACTTCTCTCCTGCCCTTTCTCACTGTTGAAGTTGTATCTCTCCCCTCACCCTCCAAACCACATAGAAATGCAATGGCTTTGCTTCATTCAGTATTAATATTTCCCACCTCTCAAGGATTAGTTTGGCTCTTGTTTCCTTAAGAATACCACATCAATCAATATATGCCATATGAGAACCAGACACTTAGGGAATACAATAAAACTTCCAAATTTTAAAACAAAGGTCAAGACAAAAATTTTGGCTAGATATTCTTTCATAATATTATAGATGGGAAAACACACTTTTAGGGTTAATGGTTTCCTTTGTTGCCTTCTTCCATTCTTCCATTTTATACTGACTAAATATTATCCTTAAGGTTAAGAACATGTGAGAGACATATTAAAATTCATGAAGTTGAAGATGGAGACATAAGTAGACATGCTTTGCCTCTTTGAGCAACCACAGAAAGAATTATAACTAGATTTCAAGACAAATAACACCCAGAACCATTGGAAAATTGAGCTTTATGAAAATCTAACAACCAAGGATTTAAAGAAGCCATATTTATCCAGATGTGTAGGAGGGGCGGAGTCCCAGAAAAGAGCTTAGAGTTGTGCACACAGTGTGGCGTTGAGATGTAGTGGTGGCTTAATGGATGGTCCCACATTCTTAAAAGCAGCAAGAACAAAGCAGAAAGTTACTTACGAAGGAGTTCCCATAAAATTATCAGCTAATTTCTCAAAAGAAACTTTTCAGGCAAGAAGGGACTGGCGAGAAGTATTCAAAGTGATGAAAAGCAAGGATCAACAACCTAGATTACTCTATCCAGCACAGCTATCCTTTAGAGTGGTTCCCAGGCAAGGACAAGCTAAAGGAGTTCATCATCACCCACCTGTTATTACATGAAATGTTAATAGGAATTATTTAAGAAAATGAAGAAGATCAACACTATGAACATTAAAATGGCAACAAATTCACAACTATCAACAACTGAATCTAAGCAAACAACCAGAACAGGAACAGAATCAGAGATCTGAAGATCATTTGGAGGGTTATTAGCTGGGAGGGAGAGGGAGAAATGGGGGAAAAGTTGCAGGGATTAAGAAACATAATTCACAGCTACAAAATAGACAACAGGATATTAAGAATAGTATAGGAAATGGGGAAGCTGAAGAACTTACATGCATAACCCATGGACATGAACTAAGGGGCGGGGAGTTCCTGGAGGTGGGTACCAGAAGGAAGAGTCCAAAGGGAGAAAATTAGGGCAACTGTTATTGCATGATCAATAAAATCTATTTTAAAAATGAAAGTCATGAAGTTCATGGCTTTTGTAGCATAATAGTTTCAAGATGATTCAAAGTACAATGTATTTAAATAAAGTGGTAAAACTTTTTTTTTTGACTCAAAGTATTTTTTAATCAGGAAAAGTGCCACAAATAGGATATCTAGAAAAAACATAATCAAATTACTAATAACCATACTCTACAACTCAAAACTAAAAAGAACAATATTTTTAGTAGCATGCTCTAAATAGAAACTATAAACTGTGACATAAGATTTTGTTTTGTAAAGATACCTTTTATTTAAAATTTTATTTAATTTTTTAAATTTTAATTGTTGTTCAAGTACAGTTTTCTGTCTTTTACTCCCATCCCAGTCCACACCCCCCCCAGTGCTCCCCACCTCCCTCCCATTTCCATCCCCCTTAGTTTTTGTTCATGTGTCCTTTATACTTGTTCCTATAATCCCCTCCCTTTTTCCCCTGAAATTGCCTCCCCTCTCCCTCTGGTTACTGTCAGCCTGTTTTCTATTTCAATGTCTTTGGTTATATTTTGCTTGCTTGTTTGTTTTGTTGCTTAGGTTCCTGTTAAAGGTGAGATCATATGGTATTTGTCTTTCACCACCTGGTTTATTTCACTCAGCATAATGCTTTCCAGTTCCATCCATGCTGTCACAAAGGGAAGGAGCTCCTTCTTTTATTTAATTTTTTAATTGGAGTTTGCATTCAATACTATTCTTTATTAGTTTCAAATGTACATCAAAATGGTTAGAAAATCATATATTTTCCAGTGTAGTCTTCTGCTGCTTCAAGTGTTTACCTGGCCCTGAACATAGTCATCAGAAAATTATTGACTATATTCCCTATGCTGTAATCTGAAAACATCATTTATTTATTGAGAGAATATTTTCCTCCCTATACCAGTTGTCAAAACACATCTATTCAGTGAAATATCATGGATAGTTGTAGTTATCTAAGATGCGAAAGTGTTTTTTTAATGTGTTCTCAGAGATTCCACATATTATAGATATTCTTCTTTGCCTTTACTTCCACATTGTGGGAGAATTGTTAGTAAACATGTATGGCCTTGAAGAAAAAAATCACAGCCTCACTAAGAAACTACAGAGGAGAGACCTAACCCTCACAATCCATTAAATCAAGATATTCTTTCTCAGGCCAAACACCTTGCTATAAACTGCATCCCCACTGCCCCTTCCTGGAAAGAACACCTGTTCTCTATCACTGTTGAGAGCCTCTTCGCTATTTACAGTGCTGAAGTCTCTGCCCCCAACTCTAGCTTTCATGTCTCTAGGCATTACTAACCCGGTTTCTTTAGCCTTTTCTCCTATGTCTCATTCCTCTAGTTGTTAATCATCTTTATTATTCTTTTTTGGTTCCTTTCCAAATACTCTTTATCATGACTCTGTTAAGGGTGTGAAATGAAAACCGCTGTGGTAATAAATATTTGACCAGAACTGGAGTTAAGAAGAAAACGTCTTTAGTTATTTATACAGACACTGCTTGCCTGACATATCTTTAGCTAAGGATTAAGGAGCGTATAACTTGGAATTCTTGAAGTTTGGCCTTAAACGAGTACTGTAACTATAATAAGGGCTGCAATGGTGAAACTCATTCCAACTATGTGGGCTTCAATGCATTGAAAATAAAACCAGAGAAAGCAAATGCCAACACAATGCCCTACAGACAGAACCAGGAGTAAAATGAGAGATTATGTTAAACAGCAAGAATCAGAAGGAGAGTGGCATGCAATGAGAGCAAGTTTGAAGAGCAAACAATGAGTTCCTTCATGAATGGCATGAACAAAGCCTGAGTATCTCTGGCTCATCCTTATTGGACAGATGCCTGTTTGTGTAGGGACAAGGCAGACTGAATCTAATGTATATTTAAAACAGATATTATTTCAGGTATAGCTTTAGAATATTTGGATTGTTGCATATAATAACTGCCATTGTTTCATTTATTAACAATTTATTTAAACTTGATGCCCTTGCAATTATTCAATATAAAACTACATAGTAAAATTTTGAACTGTGTAAGGAAAATTCTCCATCTCCAAAATCTTTCTCAAAGGGTCATTTATTTTTGAGATTTTTACCAAAGTAGAAATGTTATTTTAACAATTTGAGACAAATATAATGGTACTTTTTTTTTTGTAAACATGAGGTTAGTAATCATGTCTGTTTCATACTCTGTGGTTTCCCCAGTGCCTTAAGTATTGTGGCAGCTCAATAAACAAATGAATGGTATTATCCTCAGCTTTCTTGTCTGGGTGAGCGCTGATGCTCTATCCTCACTTGTACCAAGTTAAAAATGCAAGACTCATTGACATCCCTATTTCCTCTGCCTTATTCTTCTAATCCAGTCCTTCACCAAGTCCAGAATTGTTAACTCTCTAATCAGACTCTTCTCTCTTTCTTACATGTTTGATTTATTTTGTGCTCTTTAACTATTTAACTGATCTACTGAAATTGATGGAGAGCTCCACTTTCTCACTGCAGGCAATGTTCCAAAATGGTATCAGAAATCAGAGTAAACTTTCTGAAATACAAATATGATTGTGACACATCCCAACTTTTACTTTTTATCACGTTTGAAATTTTGAGAATCCACTGTGCCAGCACATGAACTTCTAGCTATATCTCTAGCTCATTTCCCAATTTATTTTTTCTCTGGTCCTATTTTAGCACCTCTTACGCTATAACCTTATGAAAATTGCAGTTGTTAAACATCATTATGTTTTTGTGCATGCTATTTCATCCTTTCAAATTCTAGTACATTTTCCCTCATTTTCTCTAACTTTTGCCATTCAGTTAAAAATATTTATCTTTTTTTTTCTCAGCGCAGTTAACTCTGTTGACCACACATCTATACTTACTTTGTTTTAATTTGAATACCCAAAAATTTATATTCTCTGGCATTTTCTAATTCTCCAATAATAGCTCTTCTGAGTGTCCTTTTGTGTTTCCACCAATTCTGATACTTCATGAAAATACTAAATGCTATTAGATGTCAGGGCCTGGATCTGAGCCCTGATTTCACTTAACTCTACATTTCCTTTGGGACAGAAGTGTGACTTTAGTGTTTTTCCTCTATCTCTCTGTTGAGGTCTCACTAAATTATACGTGCCACTCAGACATCCTCTTGAGCTGTAGACGTATTCATTTAACTTTATACATCTTCTTGGATAGCTCTCAGGCACCTTAGACAGAATACATATAAACTTGTACACATTTAACTTGTTTTCCAGCAACAACATCCTCTCTGTTGCTCAAGCAAGAAACTCTGACACTCACTCCTTCACCTTGATCCTGTAACTTGTATCTGTTCCCATGGTCACCACCCCAGCTCAAAGCATCAGTGTCTTACCCTCTCACCTAGAATTTCAATACCACATTCCAGAGAGCCAAAGTAAGTTTTAAAAATATATGTATTATCATGTCACTTCACTTCTTACATCCTTTCTATGTATTTCTATTTCTCCTAGATTACAAGGAAAATATAACACCTGAAATCTAACATTTCACCTCCCAGATACTTCCTTGTTGCTTATTTCCCCTCTCTCCATGTAGAACTACTTTCATTTCCTTCATGCTAATCATGACATTGATTTTTGCTCTTTAGACCAGTGCTGAATTTTTAATAAAACTCAGTTGATTTTCATTCGCTCCTTACCTCCTCTTTGATGTTCTCTCACATCACTTTCATTCTTTCTCACTGTGCTCCAGGCACACAGGTACTTCACTAAACTATGCTCTTGACTCTCCAGGCCTTTGCAGATGCCAGCCCCTTCGGATGGAACATCTTCCATGACATTCTGACTCTGTGCCTCTTTTTTCCACCTTAGGAATCAAGTTCAGTGTCTTTCTCTCAGAATAGTTCTTTCTGACTCTCCAAGATAAGGGCCCTAACTCCCACACAATCTCTTCTAGCATGCTTCTCAGTTGTTTTCCTGAGTATTTATGTGTCATTCACCTGATTATTAACTGTCTCCCAGCCTAGACTTAAAACTACAGGAGGTCAGTTGCCATGTCCATTTTGTTTATCATATTGTACAGGCATTTTGTATTGGGTCTGGCCAATAAATATTAATTGATTAAATGAATAAATAGAGTTTTGCAGTTCCAGATGTTGACAAAAACTTAATACATGCTAGTTCTTCTTGCATTCCTGAAAAATTATGATTCAAGCTTTGCAAAGAAAATGCTTTGGTCTCTTTCTCCTGCCCATAAGCTGACAAGTGACACAGACCCTCAGGTCCTGGTGCCAATTCAGAGGGCCCTGGTTTTGCTCTTACTCATATACTGAGAGCAAAGTCACAAGAAAGCATAATGTCACCTGCTCTTTCATATGTTAGATTCTGAATAGATGGGTTGGGTGTCACCAGGATTACCAGGGGACAAGCAGAAATGGACTAGGGAATGGCAGAGCTGCAATAAAGAATGCCCTTGGATTGAGACAATTTTGCAGTTAAATCTTGGAAAATTTAAACTGAAAAAAATATATTAGCCTGAATACTTTCATATAAACATAATGGTGTTAGTCAGCGTAGAATCAGCTGCCCTTTGCTTTGTGCTGCTTTACTCGCTAGTAATATAAAACTCATCTCCCACCAGATACTGTCTCCAGCTAATGCTAATAATAATCATTATTTAATCTCTCTTTAATGCTGCATATTGACAAAATATTCATAGCATTATAAAAGTATAGTAAGTTAAACTATTTTAGAGTTATAGTATATTAGGAATACTCTTCTATTTTGAGTCAGGAGAATGCCACTTTGTGACTTTGGACAAAAGTCTTACCCTGTGTGGGCTTCAGCTTGTCCTCTTAGAAAACTGGGAGTCTATTGTGCTGCTTACTCACAGCTTTCTGTGCAGACTAATGGGATAAAACCTTAAGTTTTTAGGAATTATAGCAGATATCAAAGATCAGCATTCAAAACTGAATCAGTGTCAAATCAACTTTAAGCTCGTATTCAGTCTTTGTTGTTATTACTGTTATCTAGTACTCTAGAACTTGGCTATGGACCTTTGTTGTCTCTTTGATCCACTTTGAGGTGAGAAAAGGTTCTCCCAGTTTCTGATGTCCTGTTGTTTATTAGTTGGAAAGACTCGCTGTATGGTAGGTAAGCCCTATAGACACGAAGACATTAGGGTTATTTTTCCTGTTTTATTTTCCACATCAACTTCACAGAAACTTTTCTCCCATGTACTATTTTCCTACTGCTGCTACATGAAGTACAACAAACTTAGTGGCTTAAACACACACACACACACACACACACACGCATGCACGCAATTTTTTCTCTTATAATTTTGAAGGTCTGACGTGCAAAATGGGTCATAATAGTTTCATTGCTTCCGGAGTCTTAGGAGGAGAATTTGTTTTCCTTGCTTTTTCTGTTTATATTAATCACCCATGGGGTTTAAATTCTGGCCCCCTTTTCCATCTTTAAAGCCCAGAGCATAACAACTTCAACTCACTCACTCTCTTTCTTTTTCTCGGGTGTCTGCTTATGTTATTGTATAGCCTCTTCTGATTCTAATTATGATCCTCCTGACCCCCTTTTATAAGGATTCTAGTGGTTATATTGGTCCCATCAGATAATCCTGAATACCCTCCCAATTGCAAAATCACATCGATAAGTCTTTTGCAATGTTAAGTAACATATTCACAGGTACTAAGGATCAGGAAACATTAGGACATGGGGGACCATTATCAAGCTTACAACATTCTTCTTTTGTTTTTGTTTTTTGTTTCCCAAATAACCAAACTGATGAAGAATATATGTGACCATACAGTATCACTCAAAGCTAATCTAATCCAGAATCCTTATTATTTCCTCTTGATATAGTCCAGTTGCTTCTCTCATTATCTCACTGTTCTTTGTCATCCGTAAGGCATACAGAACCATATGTACACACAGTGCACTTCTCCGTGTCTCAGCCCAGTTTCCCAACAGCCACACCATGAACAGCACTATCAATAGCCTCTGCAATTGAAGGTCACTATTCACTGAAGTCTGGAATGCTGCTGATATTGATGATGGTATGTGCGATTACTTACTATAGCTCCAAGAATATCGGTGGCAAACTTCCATTTGGTCCAAATATATCTCAGTGATAATTGGGGAGATTCTTTAAGGAGAGACACTTGAACACAAAAGAATTTCTTAATTTAATGCTAGATTGTATACGAAATACATTTCTGACCTAAGCACATATGCCTTACATTGGCATGTTAGTAGTGATTTTCCCCTTTTCTTCACTGAAAATCTTTTTAAATTTTATCCCAGTATGATTGAGACTTTTTAATGTTCTGTTACTGTATTATCTTTATTTTTAAACTATATACCTTGTAAAATATATTCTTAAAATATATTCTTTTACTTCAGATTTTCTATTTTGCCTTGCTTAGGCCTCCAGACCAATTTTTGGCTCCAGACCACTTTGTGTTGAGCACAATGCTTGAATCTGGATTGTCAGTGGTTTGTAAATGAATCATGGCCACTGATACTCTGGAGGTTATAATCTAGTAAAGAACAACAAATAAATAATCACATATATTGATAAGGTGTGTGTATAATGACTTACCATTCTTACCAAAAATAAAATATTTGAGGTCATGAAATAGATCTATTGTTCTGGAGATTTCTCAAGAACACCGTATGCCCCAAAGCATGCAGTGAGAGTTGGATGAATGAAGGAAGACATTGTTGCCTACAAAACCACTGGTCAGGTATATATACAATTTTCTGAGAAAACAATACATTCTTCAATAATCTGCAATATGTAAGAACTAGGCGTGCTCATGTCAATGTGTCCCAGAGTTTTAGGGCTTAGTAAATTTAACTATTTATTTATTTTTTTACTAAAGGTCTCTGAATCTTTTCTCTGAAACTTATCTCCTTCAGCAAAGAAAGTTTTCATGATTACCCTTGTCTGTTATCAACCTTCTAGTTTATAATAAAATAGAACTTTTAAATACAATTCAAATGAGTGTACTAATGTGAAAATAGGAGAGTTTTGGAGCCACATGGTTTGTAAAGAGCAGGTTATAAAAATGAAGGTTTTGTAAATGACAAAGATATAGTAGCACTCAACAGAACCACCACAATCTGGGAGAAAGCCAGCTTCTCTTTCTTAAATTTTATTCCCAAAATTAACTCAGCACTTTGTTGCTTAATTGAGCTCAAGATAAGAATACATAATCTAATGCTGGACCACAAATTTTGTGACAGGAAACACATCATAATGCCTAACTTACAATTCAAATTATAAACTATCCAGTCATCCCAGATTCCTTTTCCCACATGGTGAGTCATCTAATTTATAACAAAAAAAACAATGACAATTCATCTTCTAATTTTATTTGTGCAGCTTAACAATATTATAGAACATGTAAGTGTTTTCTCTCAATGCTAAATTCAAAATCAATATAAATCAGATGAGTTTGAATTACAACAATTTTATAATGGAAAAAAATAAAGCTTGTATTTCCCTTGTACATATTGTGACAAAGGTTTTTTTTTTAATAAGTAAAAATGTGGAAGATGAACTACTTTCAATTTTAACATATTACCTGGTATATAAATATATAAATGATCACATATCTGCAAATAGAGTAAGAATGTAAATATACTAAAAAAAGAATCCCAGCTTTGTTTTAAATAGAGAGGTCAGATTCCTTTTTCATTATTGGATGGACAGAATAAGACACTCTGATGGGCTCATGTTAAGTCTCTATTATGCTCCCTGATCTATGCTGTTCCTCAATTAATTCACACAGTAAAAAGGTATGCTTTAAAAATGTAAACAGTTTCATAAATTACCTGCTTACACATCACATTATCCTAACATTTGCTTATAGAATCGTACTTAATATGACTTTTGCCTAACTCTCTGTCCTTATGCCTCCAAATCACCTTGCTCATCATGTCTCAGCCTAACGATTTTTTTTCATTGTTTGAAAATTCTAAATTCTTTTCAGCCTCAGGACCTTTGTACATATCAATTTCTTTTCTAGAACACCCTTCTGCTAAGGCATGATTGATTCCACCATGTTCTGAGTTTGAATATCACCTTGTCAGAAAGTCTTTTCCTCATCAGTCAGAGTCAGGTAGGTCACTACCTACATGCAAATGTACACTTAACTACTCATATTCTCTTTTGTAACTCTTTGAGCTTTTCTGTTATCAGACTTTAATGGCTCTTTTACTCTATTTACAAAGTAGAGAGGATAGGAACCAAATCTGCCCAAGTCAATATATTATCTTTAGCTCTAACACAGTGAATGGCATTTCCAGGTGATTTATTAAAGCTTGTTGTCTGGGTGACTAAATGCATGTATAAAAGAGAAAGCTTCTGTTGCATTTATTCTTTAATACTTGTCATCCATTGTCTCAGGACAATGAGAAAACACTCTGCATAAGAGGAGTATCCGGAATCATTGTGCAGCTCAGCGTCAGGATTCTAGCAGACAGGAATGATTGGGGTTTCTCTTGAGTCAGGCGTATTTTTCATCTTAGAGTTTCGAGAAATTAAAAAAAAACACTGCGATTCATATACTATGAATCACAGTCCAACTTTCAGTGACTAAGCAGAGTGGTTCCAATGACACACAAGGGGTATTATGAATACGTGGATGGCAGATACTCGGATTGGATCATCCTCGAATCTATGTGATTGCAGATCCTCGAAGCTCTTCAGGGCAGTGTGCATGTGCTGGAATGTTCTGGTCATGGAGGGAAGCACATTAGAAAACCACTCAGTTGCTGAGGGATTTGTTGAGAAAATCTATTTTACCTGTCAAGACATGGACATTTGCTTATGTGATTATGAATAAAGTTTCCTTTGTGAGAGGACTGGAGTGTGTAAAAATGATGGGTCTATGCTTAAAAATTATTTTTCTGAGGGAAGAAGAGAGTGATTAAAAATAAATATGTGGAAGACTCTCCTGAGAAAATGAAAGATACATAATTTCTTTCTGTGGTATTATAGTACAATCTTAAATTCTTTCTGTTAATGGCAAAATTGGAGCCCATAAGGAGCCAAGAGTCTGGGCTGGAAGTCAATGGGGCTGCAGTTAGATGAGACCAGTGTTACCATCCTTGTAATCAACCACTTTGACATATCAGTACTCAAAGGTAAGTGAATCCCAGGCTAATAATATCAATGGTTAAAGTGAATATTTGAATATAATGCACCAGGTTGATTAAAATATTGAAATTCCAAAGGGAAGCTAAATAGGTCAAATGGAGATCAATACCCTTATGTAATATTTGGGTAAAATTGCAAAGTAGCTTTTCAAATACTTATACTTTTTTATAATCTGGGGGATGGTTGTGCAGCAACAAATAATATACTAGCTTACTGATTATTCATTTATTATTTATACTTAGAAGTCTATATGATACTTGTCACAAAAGATTATAGTTAAATTTCTTTGTATAAATATCAGTTTGTATAACTTTTGACAGCTGCAAATTTTAGTTTTAATTGGTGGAATATTAAACTTTGTTTGGATACAGTTATTATTATGTGTGTGCATTATAGAGAGAATTGTGTCTTTAATGGTGGTGAATACAACTATTTTGCAATAGTATTATCACAATAATAGTTAAATGTTACATTACCTTCAAAGTAAAAAATCAAACCAATATTAGAAGTAATGGATTTTCTATTTAACTATATGATAATATGAGTATATGACAATATGAGTATATGTCTGGCATTATTTAACTATTTACAAAAATATTCTTTCACTCATGAACCTAACACCTTAATAGCCATTACTTTTCATTTTGTACATTCACAACATTTTAATCAAAATAAGTAGAATTTATTTAGAAGAAAAGTTATTTGATCTCAGTGAAAAGTCATGCTTTACTTATATGCAACTTGTATAACTGATATTGTTACTCTAACATTTTTGTTTCTTGCGAGCTTCACGTGATTAGTACTATCACCTTGGTACTCGTCATGAATGATAAATGTCAAAATACATTTGGAGAAAGTTACTCATTTATCTTTACCATCTTTAAGAAAGAAATTCACAGTGTTATTTTTTATTAAACTTGCATGTTTGGATATTTAGTACAATGCTATCTAAAATATTTATGTCACCATTTTAAACAGATATTGCAATCTGTAAAAATAAACAGTGTTGCCCTGCCTAGTGTGGCTCAGTGGGTTGAGCACTGGCCTCTAAGCAAAAGGGTCACTGGTTCAATTCCCAGTCAGGGCACATGCCTGGCATACATAACAGGCAACCACACATTGATATTGCTCTCCCTCTCTTTCTTTCTCCTCCCCATCTTTCTAAAAACAAATAAATAAAATCTTAAAATAAATAAATAAATAGTCTTATACAACTCAGTAAAAGAAAAAAACTCTGATGCAACAGCATTCATTCAGGCTCTTACCGCTTCTAAAACAGGACTATTGGAGCCCATTTTCCAAATATATTCTACATACACCTAACCTGCAATTCTTCATGATCCCCCTACCTTTTAACTGTGGGCCTGACAGCTTCATGCATTTTCAGGCCAAGGCAAGGGTCATGCCCTTCCTGGTTGATAGAACTTAGTCCCTGCAGTGGCCTTAACAGCCTAGAGAACAGAAGCACTTAGCTGGACTGAGGTGCTCACATCTGAACACAAATCATTTTGTGAGTAAGAATCTTAATGCCGGTTTTGAAGGAGAGATGCTAGGCATGTTATGTTTAGAAAGGGTTAATAAAAGGGAAATAAATATTTTTGTTTATCTTTCCATTTTGAACAGTTGTAGCATTGAGAACTTGGTTCACAAAATTCTAGATAAGATCATGGCAGAAGCTGGAAGTACAAAGTGGAAGTTTACAAAACTCAGCTATTAGTCTTAAATGAAAGTACTTTGTTAAACACACACACACAAAATATGTATCAAATACTAAATTTGATGCTACAACAGGACAAGAGTTTTAATACAGGACTGTCCTATACTGCAACATAGAGAAGGTCTTCTGTGTGTGGGGAAATCCAAATCTATAAAAACAATAATTGTCAGTCAATTCCTAGAGGTGTACTCCTGAACAAAAATTTCTGAACTCTATCCAGATCCTGCAGTAGAAAAACATTTATGGGAAGACTCTACATAATGTTCTAAATAAGTACAATAAAAGAAGATTTCCTGGATATGTGGTACTAACACATACTTTTAATGGTATCACTGGGTTCCTTAGTGTATTTGCTACCAATATTAGCATGTCCAGCATGCATCTGTGCCTGATTATTCATGGAATGCTGTGACATTCTCCTACATTGGACTGATAGCACTCCAGCCAAACAAACATACTGTAGCCAAGCTAAGGCCCTGTTGGAGTTGGAAATACTCATGGTACTCCTTTTATTTTGTCTGGGAGGTTAGGCAGCTGGGACTATAAAAAAATTATTTGTGCCAGATTCTCTGATGTCTTATTTAAGCCCTTAGGCAACAACAAAGTCACAATTTGAAATCTGAATTTACCAGAGTATTAGATAATATTTCTTACATAGCATGGAGTCTAACACATAGGGCTAGTCACAAGTGTACTTCTCTCTCTTCATTTCAAAACTTAACCCCATGGAGATTTAGTTCTTGTGTTAACTTAATCTTATTACTTCATTGCTCCCTTTACAGGATTAAATAAAATAATGGTTGCATTCCTGTTCTAGACTCTCAAACTCCTTTTAGGAGCCATTCTGGCTTGACCAGAATCATTGACTAAGGAGAGACCAGCGGTTGTATACTGATGATGATTACCTAAGGTATCACAATATAGTTGTACTTCAAATTTTTAATCTTAAACTAAAAAGGAGACTTCCTTGAAGTATTACAGGGAGACTTAAAGAGTGAGTGTATGTGACCACATCTGAAAATTACACGATGCATAGAAGGGGATGAATAAAGGGAAGTGAAATATGAATCTAGTCCTGCAGCAGTACTCATTTTTAAAAAATAAATGGAACTTCTGGCCAAGATGGAGGCAGAGGTAGATATGCTTTCCTTGTTTGCAAAACCGAAAGAAAGACATCAACCAATTTAAAAACCAAAAACAACCAGAATTGATAGAAAATCAAACTGAATGGAAGTCCAACAACCAAGGAGTTAATGAAAAAATATTCAACCAAACTGGTAGAAAGTGTGGAGACAGGTAGTCGGGGCAGAGAAGACATGAGGCAAGACAACGGACTGGGCTGGGCAAGTTGGCAGTTAGTGGACCTGGCAATCCCACATTCACTGTGGATAAGCCAGGAGGAACAACTGGATGGTGAGACAGACAACACAACCCACGGTTTCAGTGGGAGAAAACTAAAGCCTCAATATCTCTAGCTGTAAAACCTGTGGGAGTTGTGCTAGTGGGAGAAACTTCCACCCTCAAGGGAGAGTTCATTGGAGATACCTACAGGGTCCTATAATTTACCCAAGCCCACCATCCAGGCATAGCACCAAGAGGGCCCAATTTGCTTGTGAATAGTGGGGGGAAAGACAGAAAGCCTGCTGAGAGCCTATCAAGTGTCATTGTTCCCTCTCTGACCCCTCTCCTATATACAATGCCGCAATAGGGTGAGTTGCCCAGCCCTGGTGAATACCTAAGGCTCTGCTCCTTACTACGTAATAGGCATGCAGGATAAAAAAAAATGGCCCAAGTGAAAGAACAGATCAAGGCTCCAGAAAAAAATACAACTAAGCAATAAAGACATAGCCAACATATTAGATGCAGAGTTCAAAACACTGGTAATCAGGATGCTCATAGAAATGGTTGAGTATGGTTGCAAAATAGAGGAAAAAATGAAGACTATAAAAAGTGAAATAAAGGAAAATGTACAGGGAACCAACACTGACAGGAGGGAAACCAGGACTCAAATCAACAGTTTGGACAAGAAGGAAGAAATAAACATTCAACCAGAACATAATGAAGAAACAAGAATTCAAAAAAATGAAGAGAGGCTTAGGAGCTTCCGGGACCATTTTAAACACTCCAACATCGTAATCACAGGGATGCCAGAAGGAGAAGAGGAAGAGCAAGAAACAGAGAACTTATTTGAACAAATAATGAAGGAAAACTTCCCCAATCTGGCAAAGGAAATAGACTTCCAGGAAGTCCAAGATGCTTAGAGAGTCCCAAAGAAGTTGAACCCAAGGAAGCACACATCAAGATACATCATAATTAAATTACCTAAGATTAAAGATAAGAACAGAATCTTAACAGTAGCAAGAAAAAGAAGACAGTTACCTACAAAGGAGTTCTCATCAGACTATCAGCTGATTTCTCAAAAGAAACCTTGTAGGCAAGAAGGGGCTGGAAAGAAGTATTCAGTTTTGAAAGGCAAGGACCTCCATCCAAGATTACTCTATCCAGCAAAGCTTTCATTTAGAATGGAAAGGCAGATAAAGTTCTTCCTAGATAAGGTCAAATTAAAGGAGTTCATCATCAGCAAGCCCTTATTATATGAAATGTTAAAGAGACTTATCTAAGAAAAAGAAGATAATCAAAGCTATGAACAGTAAAATGACAATAAACTCACAAATATCAACGACTGAACTAAAAAACAAAAACAAACTAAGCAAACAACTAGAGCAAGAACAGAATCACAGAAATGGAGATCACATGGAGGGTTATCAGCAAGGAGTGGAAGGGGGAAGAATGGGGGGAAAGGTACAGGGAATAAGAAGCAAAATTCATAGGTACAAAATGTACCGGAGGGAATTAAGTATAGTATGAGAAATGGAGAAGCCAAAGAACTTATATGTAACACCCACAGACATGAACCTGGGGGTAGGAATTCTGGTGGAGGGTGTGTGCTGGGTAGAGGGGGATAAAAGGGAGAAAAATAATGGGACAACTATAATAGTATAATCAATAAAATATACTTAACAAAAAGAATATAAATCTACAGAAGGCATATATCATGCAGTTACATATGTTTATTGAGAATCTACTATATGTTTCTGTGTAAGGTACAGAGGATAAATGAGTAAACAACATCATTAAAAAAGGCAATATCTCTGTCCTCACAGAGCTTAATATATTAGTGAGATTCTACTAAAAATTCTGAACAAAGCTAATGCCAATTTCTTTGTGATATAAGATCTTTCACTAATTTTTTTCTCATGCCATACTTTCATATTCTCAGCTAGAAATATAGACAGCCATCACTCTTTAACAAACAGAGAAAGTAGCTGTTATTGGCAGGGAATGTCACTGTCAATTATAAACAGGGCTACTGATTTCCTTCTGTCAAGCCACTGATTGGGAAGATTGCTGACATCTAAAAGATATCTGCTAAAGACCAATGAAAAAAGAAAATTTCATTTACCTTGTAAATAAGGATTTCTGCATCTGCTTAAAAAGAATTTTGGTTAGAATAAACATTTCAAATGTCAGGATAATTCAGAGTGGCAACTGGTGAATGTATATTTTTCACATGGTTAACCAAGCCAAATCTCAGCTTCTCTGATTCTATAAGACTATTTTTAACTGTAAAGCAGGAGAAAAGTCAATTATTACAGCATTCAAGTTAAGAATTCCAGAGTCTAAACTGCATTATTTTTTATGGACAGAAGGTCTACTTCTGGGCTCCATAACTGAAATGTTTTCATTTTTTTCTGGTTGATTAATGACATTCAAAGATTGTGTTTTCAATAGAACTTGTCTTCTTTGTACCTACAGTCTTGTCAGGTGTATTTCTACCTGAAATATAATCACAAAAATATATTTTTTTCACTAATAACCATATCATGCTAAATTTCAGAGTCCAAAACTTTAAAAATCTGGTTGTCAAAGCAACATATTAGGGAAAAAATTGTCTATCTAAAAATGTTTGCAACATTTGGAAAATCACATAAGACACCACCCAAAGGACTTTCTATGAATCTCAGTGCCATGAAATTAATTTGTTTTTTTTGATGGATAACATATTATGCAATGTTTTTATATATTGTAGTGATAGTTTTGTTTGCTCATTTAATGGACTGGTAGTAAAATACCAGTCTGTTTTACCAAATCACTGAAAAAATGTACATAAAAATAAGATATAGTATGTATTAACCAAATACATCTATTTCCCTTGCTCTCCTCCTCACCACCTTATTAACTTATTGTTTTCCAAAAAGATTTTTACTGATTTTCAATTTTTGAAGAAAAATAAAATTTGAGACATCAGCTTAAAACCAGAAAGAGCAAAAATAAATATTCATTAGGTTTTCTTTATTGAGGTAAAAATTCTAAACTTTTTGAATAATCACTTTCTCTAACATTTTCAAGATAATTTGTATAAATTCAGGTTGAAATAGATATGTTTGGAAATTTTTAATGTATTATATATGTGTGTGTATACATACCCATATATGCATATATACATATACATATATACAAATGCATATATACATATATATACATATCCATACACACATATATGAATGAATGTGTCTTTAGTTGCACACAAAGAAAGACATAGGTCCAATTAGGCAGAAAATTAGTGGGCACTTTTTGAATGCATCAGTCAGCTTTATCATCCAGATTCAATACACTAAACTTCTATAGTGGTCTGCAGGCAGAATTTTTTTAGGTGAGAATCACAATTGGATAGGCTGTGATGCTGTGTTATAAGCATTTGAACAAATTATTCTAACCAGAAGATGAGAAGTCCAGTTGGAAATGAGGCTGAACCATGACCATATCACCACACTAGCTCAGTTTAAAGAGAATATTTCATTTTCTTAATCATTTAGTCCAGAGAATTAATCTTGATCTTACTAGTTTGGCCTTGCAGAAAGTATACCAATTTAATCGCAACTAATTATTTGGCTTTAGCTAACATTTATGGTCTCTACATGGGTCTTCAAAGAATGAGATGCAATAATTATATGAGAGATAAGTCAGAGCCCTTTGGAATTCCCATAATAAAAAGGATTTTCATAAAATAGTACATTTTCATAAATAAGTCCTTATAGACTTTCAACTTGAAATTTAGGCATGCAAATTAAATTGTTCTTAAATTTAACCTTCCCCCAAGCATGTCCAGGCACTAGGGCAATATTGTTACAGAACAGAGAGGGCCAAGGGCAGTATACTATTACCGAAGGGACCCCCTACTGGGCTCGATTGTCTGTCACCAATAGGAAAGACATGGTCTCTCAGCGCCAAAGATTTGTGAAAAGAAAAGAAAAGGTTTATTTAATGTTATACAGACTTAAAGTAGTGAACTAACATCTTCATTAAAATATCAAAGTTTTTTAGAATACCCACAGACACCCAGAGTGCTTCCTTCACAGCCTGCCCTAATTCGGGGTGCTGTAACTCCAGAAAAGAAGCACACATCCATGTTTCAGGCTGCTGGCACCATCTGCTGTACCGCCATCCAGGCAGGATCTCTAACTAATCCAAAGCCATGTGGCACCTACTGGCAAGAGTTCTTTCACTCTTCTTCCAGGCAAAGTCTCTTCTGCTTCCCAGGCCATGCAGCCAAAGGGAGCACCCCAAAGCCACGTGGTCCTCTTCTACAAAAGCCGCAGGGGTCCCCACTGTATCCAAAATCACATGGTTCCTTTCTCCACCAGAGCTTTGGGGGGCTGCACTCTGGCCAAACCACATGGATCTCTTCTCCCGGCAAAGCCAAGAGGAGGTCCTCACTCTGACAAAGCCTCATGGCACTCTCTCCAATGGCTGCCGTGTCTGGGTTTAAATCCCCATGCCAATCTTCCTCTGTACCCCAATTTCTGACTCCTACAATTGGTTACATCTGCCAGCATTTCTGTATGATTTCAAGTTTACTAGGCTGCCATTGTGAGTCTGGGCATGTATGGCCCCATGTCGTGGAGCCAATCTTCTTCAAGCTCCCACGCAGGCTCTGTAACTCAGGGGACCTGCCCCCCAGTTACATCTTGAGGAGGAGTCCCTTTCCATCACTCTGGCTCAGAGCATGCCCACACTATCTAAGTGACCAGCCAAAGGCTATGTTATGTTAAATGACCAGATATGCTAAATGACCATGCCATGGATTAGCTGCAAACCTATGGCTGTACAAAACAGCCCTGCATGTTCCTGCTCCATATGTCCCTTCCTCCAACTCAAACATGTGGTGGGGGAGGGGGGAGGATATCTTATATGTCTTTCTAATATTTCCTAGAAACCTCGAGTTCTGGACCCTGTTCCGAATCCCTTTTTGGGGGCTGCCTTCTTGGCTGTACCCTGTATCTATAAGGACTGTACCTGCTATGGAATTGTAGTTATACTTGTAAAGCCCCTATTCTATTCTGGAAATAGCCTACAGTCATGTTGATAGGGGACTCAAGACTTGGAAAACTTTAGCTTAAGGTAAAAAAGTTATAAGTCTAGCAAGTAATGCATATGTTAAAGCTTTTGTTTCAGAAACTGCAGATAGGGCCCATCTTTGCTCCTGGGAAACAGCTGGCCTCCTGGGGCACTGGCTAGAGATTAGCACCTGGGAACAAGTTGGAGGCATCTGGGCCTTTTGTCTTCCAGGGAGCAGACGACCACCCGCCTAGGGAACAGCTAACTGCTGAAGACAGGAGTGTTGCAGCTTCTGAATCTCAAAACCCTCATCACACCTTGTTTGTCCTCCCCCACCCCCCTTATAGAAGATGTGGTCAGGAAAGAGAGGGGAAGAAGGTCTGTTAGGGTATGAACCTGCCATTTTCTCAGGTGCTGGCTATCTGAATCAAGCTCCCATAAAAGATTCAATCGCTGTCATTGCTTATTGAATTTGGTAGAGACAGGGAGCCCGAATGCAGGTGTCTTTTCCAGTTACAATGTAGGCACCTTTAAAAAAAGGAAGAAGAAAAGTAAGAAATGGAGGAAAGAAAGGTAGGAAAATAAAGAAAGAAATGTGAGAAAATGAAAAAAGAAAAGAAAACTTACATAGAAACTACAAATCAAAACTAGTTGTAATATTTGTATGTTGAATTAATGCCTCAATGACAAATTTTTCTTCACAATTTTATGCAAATTCCAAATATTCTACAAAGAGAAAAGAAAAAAAAATATGTTATAATAAAAACATAACATAATTAGAACTTCTTAGAAATATATTCATTCTCATTTGCTATTTCCTCTGATGTAATCTCATTTTTAAAGAAGTTTTATATCACATACCTCGTTTTATGTTTTCTTCTCTTCTTAGAAGCTAATGTTCCTTTCAGCATATAACATTTCCAGAAAAGACAACAGGGTGCTTTTTGCAGAGCTTTGAATTGAAGTTATTAATGTTTGCAAATTTCTCTCAGTATTAGTCTATTTGCCAAATAATTAGATGTGAGGCACATCTGTATACATCACTTCAAGTGAGTATTTAAAGACTACTTAAAAGTCAGCCATCAAGCATTGAATGCTATCTGTTAAACCTGTAGTGAACCACTCCAGACTCTTAGTCTTCCTACTCTCCCCATAGGGTGCTGTTTGTGTTGGTTATTTAAATATATATGTACATACAAAAAAATAAAGAAGCATTAGACTCGATACTTAGTTTCTCAATAATCCTCTACCTACAAGAAGCTACTGAGTTACAGTGAATTGCAAAGCAAATAAAAATCATTTGCTGTGATCTAAGAATGTTCCCTGTGTTTTCTGTACATCCTCAGTTTTAGTTAACTGATTTAAATTATTTTTTTACTGACTGAGAGGCCGAGGAAGAGAAGGTGGTTGTTTTAATGGAAATTTTTACCCAAGATTAAAAAAATTACACCAGACCCAATTAAACAGGCAAAGGAGACTTTATTTGAGATTTGTAATAGGGAAGAAAGATTACCCTTAACTCCTCTGACACAAAAGGCAGCAGGATTTTTCAGTGTTCTGTCAGTTAGTGGAAAAGTACTAGAAATTGACAGCAGGGAAGGTTGGTGAATGGAATTAGGTCATCTGTGTTTGTTCATTGGTAGTTTATCTGAGTAAGGCTACCCTTCCCCGGAGACTGAAAGACAGGGGCACCATCTTCTTGGTGATTACGTTTCAAAGAGATGGCTTTCAGATCCTTGAGAAATGCCCCTGGGTTGTAGAAGATATATGTCTCAAAGAGATAGAGAAAGAAATTATAACTGCAAGTTTTCTAAAGTATATGTTCTAACAAGGGAATGTTGGGCTTAGAGTCAGGGAAAAAAAAAAAAAACTGTCCAAAGTTTAATGAGGCTGGAAGTAAGCTTCAAGTTCTCTCCTCACTGGACAATGGCTGATTACTCCTGAACCAATCCCTTCCTTTACTTTCCCCCCTTTCCTTTCTTATTTATATCCTCAAGATTATATGTCTTGTCTCAATGCAATGCTGTCTATAACACTTCACTTAGAAGTATAGTACATGTGCTTTATTCATACCCCAAACCAGGAATATATAAGCTGAACCTGTACTGAATGAGGAGATGTCTCCATAATAATGAGAAAAAATAAAAGGACATAAATGGAAAGGATGCAAAGAACTTCATAACATTTGGCTGAAATTCTGAAAGTGAACCTTATTTCTATTCAAATACATTATTTTCCTTAAGTTTTTTGTGTAACTACAGGGTGGGGTAAAAGTAGGTTTACAGTTGTTTGCATGGAAAAATAATATAATATTTAAAAATAATAAGATAATAATCTCTGTGTTTAGCATACTCACAACTGTAAACATACTGTTACCTCACCCTGTATATTGAATATACTTGACGCTCTTGGTACATATTCAATAATCAATTGAATTAAGTTCTTATTGCTCATTATGGTGGAATTACATTTTTTATTTCTTCATTCCTCTCTTTGTTAGGTTGTTTTCCTTCCAGCATGACAGAATCCCCTATTTATTTATTTATTTATTTATTTATTTATTTATTTATTTATTTATTTTTTTAAAGACTTTATTTATCTTTAGAGGGGAAGGGTTAGAGAGAGAAACATCAATGTGTGGTTGCCTCTTGTGTGTCCCCTGCTGGGAACTGGCCTGCAACCCAGGCATGTGCCCTGACTGGGAATCGAACCAGCGACCCTTTGTTTCACAGGCCTGCACTCAATCCACTGAGCTACACCAGCCAGGGCAGAATCCCCTATTTATTTACAGATAGATAAAAACAAACTAAAACCAGTAATTGTTAATCATTAATCTATATAACTATATATTTTATCAATAGTTGCATATTTTCAGAATTATTTTCTATGTTGTCTTCAACAAGAATATTTTAAATGTAAATAATAAGAAATTGAATAATATTGTATTTTTAAGTTTCTTAAACAGTTACTGTTTTCAAATGAGATGTTTTCTTTGAAATAGTTACTACGTTATCTTAATAGTTTTATTTTTGAAAAGCTGTATAGTTTAAAGCTACTTATCCATGAATAATCTCATTTAGTATTCACAAATAAAGTAAATGAAGCTTTGCTTAATTTCACATATGAGTAACAGAACAGGAACTCAAACTCAGCAGGTAGCTCTCTTCTCCCTTGCCTACCTCAGTAGTTTAAAAAGAGTTGACAGTTGGGTTTGCAGTCTGATGGAAAACAGAATGGACCAGGAGAATTGGCTGAGTCTTCCTTTTAAAATTTTGGTATGGGCAAATGTTTTCAAAGTCACAAAAATGTAGATTTTAAACTTCTATTTAAACAGTGAAAATTGTGGTAAAATTTATTTGTAACTCTTTATTAAAATCACATATATACTATTTTATTTTTTTCTTGATTCATTCATTTATTAAAATACTATTGTGCAGTACCATTGCACTAAAAGTTCTTTGTAGAAAGCTACACATATTTGTGTGGTATACCATTTTAAATATTTTTTATTATATTAATCAGGTTGTATCCTTACTTGTAAAGTGAAATGCTAAGCAATTTTCTAACTAATTTAGTTAATTTATGTATCCACTCTGGATAATTTGAACCAATAAAACCACTTTCATTTAGAACAAGTTTATTTATCTTCATTACCTGAATAATTGTTCCTCACTCCATTCAAATTTGCCTACAGAGAAACCACTTTCTGAATTAAGTACTAAGATGTTAAGATGTTGAATCACTCTCAAAAAGAATTAAAAGAAGCGGCCTAAAATTACAAACATCTTTTATTTTCAATTCTTTTCTAATGACTGTTTTATTTTTTTATGTAATTTAAAAATGCATTTTCCCTCTGAACTGAAAGCCTATCAGCCAGGTTTTTGTACAGGAAGAAATCTACAATAAAAATGTAATTTTTAAAACAAAAATTTTACAGATATTCATATTCATATTTATCTAGCTGTATATGGTTTAATATACCTATAGTTCCAATTTAATCCACCAAAATTTATGATATTTTTAATCTTATAAATGCACTTTTACTCCATTTTTGAGTATTCTCCCTGTTACAGTGGAGAATAATTTAAGACACAGAAACAATTCACCAAGGAAACACACTCAGTTCTGCCATTATCGTAGCAATGTATCTGAGGACTAGAATAATGGAATGATTCCTTAAATTTTGATTTAAACCCTTCACATTACTGTTATGTAACCCATTTCATTCATTTCTACAATGGTAAATACCAATTGCAATAGAAAAAAGTGATCTTCCTTGTGGTGACCGTGAAATATAAGCAAACTCAAAATGACCACTGAGTGTTTATCTGCATGGCTTCAAAACATCATAGAGACATTTAATATACAGCACCCAGATCTCATTTCTCCTGTGACGCTGGTGACATGGATTTACGACCCTTCATAGGCTCATGGTCATGAGCCTTCTGTGGCATAGTGTTGAAACACACAAACAAATCACATGAACAATATATATGTCATTCATTGTTTAGATGCCTTATGAGAGAACAAAATTATTGTCTTTACACAACAGTAAACATATTGTGCCCAACTGTTGAACAAAATAATATCCTTTTAATATTTTAATAATTCTAATAGAACATTTTAATATTAACAACAATGTCCATTGAATTTCAGATAATTAAAATAGTTTGGTATTAATTTGTGAACATCAATATTGACACATTTTCACAGAAACCCAAATTCCTAATCAACCATGAGTTTGTTCATTCTATATCTATTACTGAGGCATCTATTTATTTTTATTTTTGTTTCCTACATGCCAGATGGGCTCATTGGCTCTTCATCATTCATTACAAAAAAAATTGTGAGCAGGATGTTAGCATCTTGGCAGAGGCATACAGGACATACAGTCGAAAATAAATTTTGATCAGGATAAACTCTGTCTTCTGTTTGCAAATGAAATAATTCTAATGCCAAATATATTTTATAAAACTAGTTGACACAAAACTCTTTGATTATAGCATTAAAATGTTAAATTTTTTTCTGATTAAGTCATGGCTAATTTTGGAGAATACTTATTTTCTAGTGTGTTGTGACTGACTTTGGTTGTTCAGATGGCTAGAGGTAATGCAAATTAGAGATTAACTCAACTGTGAGTATGATATTCATAATGAATTTGAGTCCTAATCTTCTATTTTGGACATTATAACCTGATAAATGAAGGAAAAGGGTGCAGTTAGAGTTGTCAGTGAGCTTATGATCAAAATTTACTTTTCATTCACATTAATCAGTAATGCATTTATATACAGATCTTCAACTTCTATCCTTAAGTTCAGGAATCAAATTTTATTATAGGATTTTCCTCTTCTAATCATGAGTCATGTATTATTCCTTTATCAGTGCTAGCCTCTATAGATGCTATTCACTTTAGTCATGTTTACAAACCTGACAAATTAGCCAGTATAGTTTCAGAAAACTTTCCTCTATTACACAAAAAGAAAAAATTTCTGTATCATGGTAAAAAATATTTTATCACAAGTGGTATAAATATGTGGTAGCCATGAAACTATACCTCTCAGATCTCATGTAATTGCATAATTGAATAAACACCCCAGATGCTCCACTCTGAAATTCAGCAACATACTATGTTTGTGTTGATGCCATGATTCTCAAGAGTTTCTCTGGCTGGTGAATGGATGTAGAAGGCATACTAAGGCAGGCCAATTTCTGTGAGACTTTTGATTCCTCTGATGGTGAACTGTGGCTTCAAGACTCACCTCTGCTGAAACATTCTTAAAGCTGCACTGCAGTCTAAAGTCTTCCACTCACACTTGCTTCTTTTCCTCTCCTTTGATGGTGATCAGACCTGTATTTAGAGTTCAGTGGGTCTCAGTCTCCTTCACACCCCTCCTCTTTTTTCTTCACTAGCATCCCCCCATCCCCAGTAGAGAATGCATGTCTAATCCTGTCTTGGCATATGTTTTGGGCAGGAAGGACCCAGACCGACCAATGTAGAACTAAGAAAACAGATGTTAGGATGGAAATTTGAGGCCAGTTTACTCATCCATCAATAGGTAGAGATTACCTGGTTGGTAGGTGAGGCAGAAGAATCTCTTGCCTAAAATTGTTAAAAAATTTATTAGTTTTGCCTTGGAAAATGTTCACATAAGAGCAATGCTTTTGTAGGCATGATTATTTAGGCATTTGAAAGAGAATATTGTAAACAGTGTTTTCAAAGATAATGTAGTCAGGTGATTACTAACTTGTATTAACTTTCTGATGAGGGACCACTGAGAATCACTAACAGGCAGTAATGACAAATGTTGGGTAATTTACGAAGACCTTACCTCTTGCAAAAGAAGAGTTGACAGGACAAAAGATCAGCATAAAACTATAATAGATTTGCAAAGCTAAAGGGCTGGATGTTTGAATGCTCAGCCAATGCTAAAGTCAGTGACCTTGAATGAAAACCTTGGAGCCCTAAAGCTTGAAATGGGTCATGTAAATGGATGCTTCAGAGTAAGTTGGTCTGCAGGCCCCTGTGAACCTTCTGGGCATGCTGATGTGAATTCTTAACAAGCATACATATGTCTGTTGTGTCGAAAGACACCACAATGCACCAGCAGGAAACAGGTTTCTCCCCTTACTACCTCCAATGCAGCTCCAGCTTCCTCTCTTGTCTGTCAGGCTAAAAATTAGCATTAAATCTCAACAGAACATGACTGGAGATATTACGAGCCTGAAAAAGATTACACACTAAAAGAATTACAAAAATTTGGTAGCACATACAAACAAGAGGCAAGAGAGTATCTCTGAGAATGGATTTTTACATTGCTTAATCAAGAGGTCCTGAATATAAAAATGGATGTCTGAATTCATTGATTTGGGAAAGCTTTCTTTAGAACATGAGATTTTACATCCTAAAAAAGTTTCAGAGAATGGGAATAAATGGCTGCCATGCTTGGCAGTGCTCTGAAATCTGGAAGCAATGATTCTGATGGTCAATTTTATGTGTCCAATCAACTGGGTTGCGGTATCTGGTTAAACATTATTTCTCGATGTGTTTATGAGGGTGTTTCAGGAAGACATTTGTGTTTAAATTGGTGAAACAAGTAAATTAGATGTCCCTTCACAGTGTGGGTAGGCACCACAAAATTCAGTGAAGTCCTGGATAGAATAAAAAGGCAGAGAGGTTTAAATTAGCTCTCTCCTTGACAGCTTGAGAAGTGACAGCAATCTCCTGCTTTGAAAGGTACTGCTTCTCAGGCCTCACACAGACTGCAATCGGCACCACCGGCTCTCTGGCTCTTGGGCCTTCTAACTACATCACCAGCTTTCCTGGAGAACTGTGAATAATTCCAGTTTTTGGTAATAGGAGTACATGAATTATAAACATAGAGACTCACAGTCTCTCAATCAATTCTTAAACTTGAGCCAGTTTAGAGCCAGAACCTTTAAAATGGTGGGGAAGTTGAACCCCTTGAAGAAACATCTCACTACGCTACTAAAAATTTATAATCTTAAATTTTTTCTAGCCTTATAAAAGGGACCTGTGACCTTTGAGCAGGGTAACTGCATCAGAGAAAAATAAATAATGGGATCCATTAAAATCTATTTCAGGAGAACCAAAACACCACTGTGACCCACCAGTGAGAGCAGATGTTTATGGAGGTCAGGTAATCGATGCAACTTTAACTTAGGTCCATATTACTGTGAGCACAGCGGGTCCCCCAAACCATCCTGTGGTTATAGCTCCAGTTCAAGAATGTGTAATTGAAATATATATATACTCATTATCTGGCAGCATCCTCACACTTGTTCCCTGACCTATAGAATGAGGGCTATTATGGCAAAGGGTAAGTGGAAGCCAGTAGAACTGCCTCTGTCTAGAAAAATGGTAACCCAAAAGCAATATTACATTCCTGGAATTATTATAGAGATTAGGGTCACTATAAAAGACTTGAGGGATACAGGTACAGTGATAAAAAAATAGCATCCCCATCCAACTTGCTTATTTGGCCTAAGTAGAAAACAGATGTATTTTATAAAATGACAATGGGTGATAACAGGCTTAACCAGGTGTTGTCTCCAGTTGCAGCTACTGTGCCAGGTACAGTTTCATTGCTTGAGAGACTTCACACATCCTCTGGTATACCAGGCGTATATAGCTATTGACCTGGCATATACCTTCTTCTCTATCCCTGTCAGTTAGGTTAACCAGAAGCAGTTGGCTTTCAGCTGGGAAGTCTAGCATTACCACTTTGCCATCCTGTCTCATGAGTATATTAACTGTCCAGCCCTATGTCATAATTTATTTGTCAGAAATATTGATTATCTTTCTCTTCCACAAGATATCACTTCGACCCAGTACATTAATGAAAGCATTTTTTCTTATTGGAATAGACTTATAAAATGCCTTATCCATCATTACATATTCCACATATCATTGCTTCTGATCAACAAATTCATCTCATTGCAAAATAAATACAGCAGCGAGCCTGTGCTCATGAAATTCACTGGTCCTGCTATGTTACCCCCCAATCTGAAGCAACTGATTTTGTAGAAGACTCTAGTTCTGAGTAACTGGCAATACTTTGCAGTGCTTGGATAAAGGTCTCCAGAAGGCTATATATGTTCTGAATCATTATCATATATATGGTGCTTTTTCTCCCATTCCCTGTGATTATAATTTGAAATGATATAATTGTCAATTGGACTAGTCCCACATTAAGTCCTTTGCCTATGGCATACTGATTGGAGAGCGAAGGCTACGTGGAAACCTCAAAAACTGCCCATGTGACCAATATAAAATCAAGAACAATATTGAATTCTGGAAGTGGAGAAGATGGATGTAGATAATGCTATTAAATTCTTAAAGTATGCAGAATATTTCATTCTTATCATATATCGTAAGTCAGTCTTGCTCTGCAGAAGCATTGAGAATAATTATACATTAATGGAGGACTAATTATGTAGCATCACTGGTCCCAGTTGTAGTGCTGAACATGGTTTCATTTAGGAGGAGATCAATATGGTCTCAGGTACATGCTATATAACTACCAATTTAGTAACTGTGCTCTTTTTTATTCCAATCAGAAACAGTTTACACTCAGGTGGATCACATAAGAATACTAACTTATAGTTTTACCACAGGTCTAAACAAACTCTCCATGACCCTATCATAGCTTCCCATTATCAAGGTTCATACAACTTTACAGCAAAGACCAATACTAAGATTTAAAGAAGACTACTAAGCTATTTGGTAGCAATCCATCTATGCTGGACTCCTTCCATCTAGGAAAGATCAGAAGTTTGTCCTCATGAAGATAGATACTTACACTATGTATAGCATTTACTTTTCTACTAAGCTTCAGCCATCTCTGCTACCCCTAGGGCGAGATCCATAGGCATAGACCCCACATATCATAACATTTGACCATGAGACCAACTTTGTGGTGAAAGAGGTTTGGGAAAGAGACAACAATCATGAGATCCATTTGTTGCATTACATATCTAACCACACTGAAGCAGCCAAACTTACAGAACTATAAAAAATTATTTTAAAAGCATAACTGAAGTGTCAGTGGAGAGACAGCACTCTGAAAGAATGGGTGCTGTCCTTCACGGTGTGATATATACATGATATGAGAGGCCCCTGTATGGTGCTGTGTCCCCAGTTGGAGGAATATATAAATCTGGCAATCAATGGGTAGGCAGAAGTGAGCACTATCATCACTTATATTGACACACTGGGGAATATTGTACTCTCTATCTCCAAGTCCTAATCACTGTTATTACCCTTTTGCCAGAGGATACAGTTAAAGTCCCATTTGAACTATATATTACCGTACTACCAGTATCCCTTGGACACCTTATTCCTAAGCATCAGGAGGTAAAAAAGCCATCCTGTTACAGGTGTAATTTATCTTGATGAAAAGGAGAAGGTAGGACTGAATTTAATGACGGGGGTCATGAAAGTATTTGGAACCTCTGTGATCTACTTGGGTATATTCTGCTACTCGATTTTTCCATTTTAGCTGTGAAGATACATATGGCAACCCTGACCTGTGAAGGATATGATAACCAAGGGTTTAGACCTCTTAACGATAGAAATTAAGGTCATTAATGTTAGCCATCAGGTATTTCTTGTTCTTGATACTTAAGAGTGAGGGACATTTGGGAAGGATTGTGGAAGAAGAGAATGAACTGCTGGCCAGAGATCAAATGTAGCCATGTGATTCATCCCACCAAAATCTCTTAAAATTTTCCATTAGGAAGAAAAGCTTTCACGGGTCATGGGGTAGGTGTTCTTGAACTTGTGTGAGACAAGCGATTCCTGTGACAGCAGTGGAAGGAAATACACCACTCAGCTCTCTTTCTGTGAGGAGCACAAATACACTTTGAGCATGTCTCATCCTTCTCTGAGTTCCTTGTAATTTTCCTTCCCTATCATTTTCCCCAATGCGTCTTTTCCACATCATACACTGTCATAGTGTTTGCATCTCAGAGGACGCAGACTACCATTTGGTGGAGACTTGACTATTTGCTAGTGTTCTCATGCTTATTTTTTATTCACAGGTATCTCTATTATTTTTCCTTCAGTGTGCTAGCCTTGTTTCTAGAACATTCTCAAAATATGTTTAATAAAAATAAATAAATAAATCATTGAATTATGCGTAAGCATTACAAATTAACAGTTAAGAAAGTAAATATGTCAATGTACTTTCTTGTCTTCATATCTTTGTTTGTTGGTGATGTTTTTTGTAAATCTAACATAATAGATTTACATGGATCAATTCTTACCACATTTTCAGCACATCAGCAATGGGAAAATGAATATATACTCTGAAAAACAGAGACTTTTAAATAATTAAAGAGTGAGGTTATATAAATTCACTTACTTTGAGTTTAATTAATTCTTAGGAAGGACATATTCCATTATATACCATCTTATCAAAATAACTGCTATTTAGTTGATAGTTTGCACAAGCTAAAATCAATATAACACATAATAACTATTCTTCATTAATACCACTGAGTCCTTTCTTGAATTATCAGATAAATTTCACTACTTTATACAAATAACGCTATTTGAAAATAAAGAAAAATATTTTTAAAAATCACCCATAGATAAAAGAAAATTAAATTTTATAAATGGTACTATGTCAAGGTGTTTAACAATATACAAAAGTTAATTATGAAATTTTAAGCTTTAAGTATATTCTAGTTGTTTTAGGTAATATTTAATTTGTGATGTCATTTAAAATTATATAATATTAATCTGCAGTAGAATAAGATTGTTTTATACTATAAAGTTACCAATAACAAAGAAGAAAAAGTATTAACATTTATAACCACAACAAGTTATTAGAAAAATAAATTGTCAACCATTGGTAAGAATAAGGGTCTAGGAGTACATTAAGTTCAAGCTGATGATGCAGACATACTGTCAACATAATGAGTCCAGAGGTACTAGGAGCAATAAACTTATCAAGAGAAGATATAGCATTTAAAACAATGCTTCACCTATTCTTCTAGTAGCATATGGATCATTTATGGTCAATTTAATTAATTGCTCTTCCCAAAGTGAGAACTTGTCAACAAGCATGCATATATTGCAAAAAGATTTTTAAGATAAACATAGCATGGGTATTTTCATGGCCTGTTAATAAAAACCTTTGCTGTGTGATGATGCATGAAGCTAGGGTTGAAGTGTTTTAGTTGTCTGAGGTGGATATTTAAGGGGCACTAAAATAAAATCAGGTAATAACGTTATGTTATTCTAGATATGGTTACAATGAACTGTCAGCATGATGTGATCTCTCCTCTTACACAATTGAGACAGGCAGCATACATCTGCATTATTGTAGGTTTTGTATTTTCTTCCACTTTTTGACATATGGTTAAGATAAAAGATATCAAAATAATTCTATTTAAGCATAATGAACTTTCATATGGCAATTACTATTAGCTCTTATCAAGTCTGTCACTCACTTCAGTTATATATTTTTGATATGTGTTTATTTGCCTACTTTAAAAAGACATCCTTAGAACTTTGTAGCTAATCTCAACTTGACAATGCAATTATACAGTTGAACAGCATGGTCTCAAAATAACCTATACATTGACTGACTAAGTGCATTTAGGTAACATTATGCAAAAAATTAATTTTCATATTTGAAATGAATGATTTTGTAGGATATTATCTACTCACACTTAGAGCCTAAAGTGAAAAAACAATGAAATATTTTGACTTTATGAAGAAAAGAGCTATTAATAATGGTGTAGAACTTATTAGTCACCTCCTATACCCATGGGGTGTTCACAACATCTGTACAAAATAATCACAAAAATAGTTGGGTAAGTTAAGTTCAAAACTCTAAGGATATTTTGAAACTCTCAGAATAAACTGATTGGTTTTCAGTTCGATTTAATTAGTTCTTAAAATGATTGTTGTCATCTCATATAGGACTCAGAAATACCAATAAAATTATAGATAACATATATTCTGATAGTGACCATAAAGTGTAAATGTGAGCTTCTGCCTTTGCTGTTCCTTTATTTTTTATTAGGTTTATGAGATTTATATGTGCAACAGCTTGGATCTCAGACATCATAACCTATTTTTGTAAGAAACATTAGTAAGAATTTGTGAAAGAGAGAAGGAAAAACTTTGATCAACATGGGATTGTAAAATCCAGTTGTATGGGCCGAGGGGCTTCTTCTTGCATCCATCTAGTAACTATAATATTTGCTTGGACATTTTACCTTTTTCAAGTGGTACTTTATTTGTCTTGAACCACTTCTTTTACTGATATGGAACAGAGAGGTGTAGTTCATTGATTCTAGAGATAATATTCCTTCCCAGCTTAACTCTAGTGGAGGCAATGAAACCTCACCTAGCAGTTGAATTTAAACATAGAAACACTCAGAGGGAATGAGCAAGTGACTTGGTTGCAAAGGGCATGCTTACCTTTTCTCGTCAGATTGAACTTTTGTGTGTGGAGAGAGGGTTCAATAAAATGGCATTGGTCCAGTTAAGATAGGATAAACCATAAAAAATAAAATGGTATTACTCATGTCAACCAAGATGGCTACCAGTCAGCCATGACACTTTGGTTCAAAGAAGAAAGAACCTGTCATGCCAGACACCCTGCCAAATGTCTGCTGGGGTGGCACACCCAAGATATGGGAACACAGGCATGTCTGTAGAGAGGTCACACCTACTGACAGAGCATGGGGGTCTCTTGGCCTTGAGGCACAGCTCAGTTAGGTGCCAAGGATTCGGGTACAATTAAGGTGGACTTCAGAGCTGCCACCAAGGCAGCAGATCTCCCACCATGAGATGTCCCACCCTACTCGGAGCCACATGCTGCCAGAGGCTCTGCACAACTGAGCTCTGGAACTTCCACGCTGCCCGAGGCACCCCTGCAATGGAACCAAGACACCTGCTCACTAGTGCTGTCTCCCAGACCTGGGACCGGGACTCTAGGACTTGGGCTCATTAATCCCCCATTTATTTCTGTGTATTAACTGTGTGTGATGTTATATAGGATATTAATGCAATGTTGATGGTCTAGCTTGCGTGAATCTGCATTTAATAAAAGCTGAGTTGGAGCAACAGTTCTTGTAGCTCTCTTCTCATTCCTCGCTGCTGCTGGGTATAGACTGAGCTGGGTGACCTACTTTCTCCAAGCAGGAGATACGCCCTGACTTATAGGAAAGACTAAAATGCAACCTTCCCTGAGAGCTACGGCCTACAGGGGTCATACTGAGGGTACTCGAGACATGTGCTCTTAAGACAATTTAAACTTCTACTTTGCAATATGAAAATAGAGCATTTAAGTTTCTTCTGGCTTTGAAGTGAAACCAAAGTGGTAAAATTACTTGGATAACATCCCAAAATGTGGATGTTCACAGGACCTTAACTGGAAAGCAGTGACTAATTTCAGAACAGCCATGTGGTGTCTGTCTGTGTTGTGAAAGTAGAAGACGGTCACCCTTGAAAAATGATTCTCTCTTCCCAAATCACTGCTCTCAGAGGCACATTACAGGGGTTATTTTGTTTTTTTAATTTACCTTTTATTTCTTATACTGTTGAACTAGAAGCATTTAAATAGTTCTGATTTATCATGTAAGAATATAAATCTCCAACAATCTCTATTCCTGCAATATACTTTTTATCTCAGCGTGTTGGCCAGGAAAGAAGATGAAGGATTGACTTGAGATGGCAGGGTAGAAATACCAAGTTTTCCTTCCATTATAAAAATAAACAAACATTTTTAAAAAGCAATTTTGTAATGCTATGCCATTTCCAAAGTTAGCATGAGGTGACTTAAAAGTGTATTTCTTTTCACCTTTCCTATTCTTTATTAATCCATTGTCTATGCAATGTTTACAAGATTGCTGTAGTTCTATTGTTTCCCTTCCCTTCTTCTTTGTGACATTGAGTAAGCATCTGAGAAATTAATTGCTTCACCACCCTGTGCTAGCTGTTCTATTGTTCTACGGCCTCTCTGTCCAAGATTGTTCTACTTACATCGCTGAGCAGGGAGCAGCATGCATCTTTTCAGTGTTTGCTTCTTGACAGCTCTTGTCTTCAATGATAGGAAGACAGAGCTTTGAGAGTCTCTATTAAATAGACTTACTTTTTTTTTCTGCTCTTGTATTAAATAAATAAACCCCAAAGAAAATATATGTACTGGAAAATATATTGGGTGTAATTCCCAGGCCAGGTATGCTGTTCCAAATGATTTACTTTAGGATTGTGAGTACAGTTTCTATGTGATAGGGGACACATCCTGAAGTGCAGATACAGATGGCTGATGTGGAACATAAAAGGGCTGCTTTCATGATCAAAAAGACACTGTCTTACTTTGAGCAATGGGGATCTGTCATTACGGGACTGGATGAAAATTGGAAAACTAGGGCAGGAGGTAGAACTTTAAGCCACGAGAACAAAAACTAAATATGGCTAAAATCCAGCCACAAGCAAGAGGGCAGATAGAATCACTCTCAAAGGCCTCCTGACTTTTCTCTTCTTTCTGTAAACCTTTCTTGAGGGGTAAGAAAAGAGACAAACAACAACAAAAAAATGAGGACATGAGATTCTTTGGCATGTTAGAATCCATTTGGCTGATGAATAACCGATTTTTTACCAAGAGATTAAAAACAACATTCTATTTTTGTTTTTGTTCTCACTGGAATTTAAAATATAGCTTTAAAAGTTTCAAAAAAAGAATCTGACATTTAGTGCTTCAATTCCCAATAATTATACAACCTACTATTATTTTGTTAAACTTGTTTATTTTTTAGAAAGAGTAAAAGGTAATATTTGACTTTATGTTTTTGAAAAGCGAGTCTTTTATAAGTGACATGTGAACTGTGCTAGTCCGTGAAATAGAAATCTGTCACTCAATTCACTGGGCTTCGCTTATTTCTGAAGTAGTCTTATCTTTTTTACATAGTTTTAGAGACACAGTAGCTAAGCCAAGTGTAAAAGGACAGCTATTTTATATGCTATGGGGTGACTGGGGCAACAGCTGTGAACATTCAGGCAAGATAAATCATTTATAAATAACTCTATGCTCTCAACAAGACACAACTGGAGAGACTTTTGGTAAGCAATGAAATTAATATACTATATTGCCTGTCGAACAAGAAGTGATTGTTCTGATATGCTTCTTGTTTTTTTTGCCATACACTGATGTTTTTAATGTTTCTAAAATTAGTTTAGCTTACACTGAGCTCCAGCTTCGGAGGGCAGAAGAAAAATACTTCTCTGACATTTCTCCCCTTCTCTGTTTGGTTTCTTTTTATTGGCAAAACGGCACATTCTTTAAAGAGGTTAAAGAATCTGATGGGTGAATTAGGGAAGAGTGGGTGAACCCAGCAAGTCTCCTCCCTGACAATTTACCCCAGCTGCCTCAGGACCCTGGGACGATCTTTCCTTAGGAGGGACAGTCCATGTATGTTAAGAAAGAAGCTCTATCTCTGACCTTAAATTTAGAAGAAGTGATTCATGTATCCTCATTCTCATATAGGAGGTTGGTTGAGGATTGAATTAATCTATGCTTTGGAGAACAATAAAGCCGCTTCATCTGAAGCAAGTTTTTTCAAAGATTTATCAAATAGGAATCTTTTCAAGTCTAATGGGACTGTTAGGAAGACCAGTGAGAGAGTATAATTTAACACTTTTATATTTTTAAGAAAGAAGTATATTGAACTGAGTGAAAATACTATTATTGTGAAGTCATAGAATCCCATAAAGTTAAAATATCATTTCTCAAAAGCACTTCTTGCAAACTATGAAACTATAAGCACAGCCATTTCTGTACTCTTTTTTAAATCCAAGGAAAGTTCAGCCAACTAACTACTATTTAATAAAAGTAACAGAAGCTCTTCCTTTACAGAAAACGTTTTTCATCTACCAAGTGCCGAGAAGGAATATTAATATTGATTCAGACTCAGATATGAATCCTGACCTCAAAAATACTGAATGTGATTAGCTTATATGTGCATTGGCCCCATGGATTATGGATTCTGACTTTGTTCTTGATTATGACATTTTAAATCAAAGCAATTTGAGCTTCTGTAATAGTACTGAAGCCCTGAATATTTTTAAGTGGTTTTGGTACAGTCCAGGAAGGACAGAAAACTAGTTTTGTTTTGCTTTTTTTTCACAGTAATTCTACACAACACTATTCCATCTGCTGTTATGGTATGTTTCCCCATAATAATTTTTGTAAAATAAATGTAGTTAGATATATGATAAGTGCATGCTTTACTTTTGGGGGTATCTTAGCTGATAATATAGATAAGATAGTAAGGGGAGAGTGAGTAGATTTATAGATAATGATATACATTTGCTCCTTTTTAAAAAAGGGACTTTTGATCATTAACAGAATGCTAGCTCCAGAACCTGTGAAAGCTACATAGAATTAAAATTGAGGGATTATATAATTCTAAATGCCTTTTGATCTAGCTGATTTAAAAATGCAGTGCCCCTTTAAAAGGCCTGACTCTTTTTGATTTCAAAACCACAAATTCGAACCACACAGTTGTTAAGATTAGCAATCTAGACATAACGCTGACTATTATCCCAGAATTACAAATTCAGATTTAGAAACATTATGAATTGTTTTTTGTCTTTGTAACCTCCCTACATTTCTCCTTGATGGTTTGCACACTCTGTACAGTCCACATAGTTTATGGAAAAATTACTGAGATTCTCAGAATCAGACATATACATTTCCTTTAGGGTCATTAAATTTTTATCTTTAAATCAATTATTCTTTCCACCCTTACAACCATCATTTTATTTTCTTATCATTCTCCTCAGTTTTTTCACACCTTTTCTCATTTTCTTTCTCAATTGTCTTGCTCCCTTTTCCCATATATACTGATTATGGAGAAATTTAAGTAAACCACATTATCATGAGTAGGTTATGGCTCTTTCAGCATATTATTTAGTGACTTGATTCTTACACATGCTGTATTGACTAAAATGGGCAAAAGCAGGGAGAATGTCTCATTAAAGAGACACAAACAAGTGTGAACATTAAAAGACAAACAAATGAATACTGTCACTTTTTGCCCATTAAGTTTAATGAAAATAGGGAGTATAATTTGAAATGTGGTTTTCTTTTTTATTGAATTTATTGTAGTGATGTTTGTTAATAAAATTATATAGTTTCCAAGGGAACAATCCTATAATATCTCATTTGCATATTGTTTAGTGTGTTCTCCACCCAAAGTCTACTTGTATCACCATTTATACTCCCATACCTTCTTTTGCTTCCCACCCCTCTTTCCCTCTGATAATAACCATAGTTTCTTAAATATTGTTTGAGAATGTCTTCTGTAATTACACACATACTCATACAGATACACATACACCCTTGAAATGTTGCCCTGGTTATTGTGACACTAGTGACTATATGAATGGTTCTTTGCTTTCACGTATACATTCTGTGGTAATTTTCATCATTTTAAACCATGTGCTGAGAAAACCCCACCTGTAACATTAACCAAATGCTTGTTTTGGAGAGATACTCTGGTCCCAAGGTAGTTTGTCTGCTTTTTCTCAGTTCTTTCTTTGTGCAAATTGTTGTATGACTTTTTTAGGATTTCCATGGTTAATGATGCCTTTCAGAGGGTCAACAGTTTGTTTTACAGGTTCAGAATATTTCTATGTTATAACAAGTTTTTGCTAATAAAAAGTAAAGTCTGTCTGTATGTATCTGTGTACATGTATATGTGTGTGTGTGTATACACACACACATACACATATCACATTGTGTACACATGAGGGTCCTGTTTTGTTTCCTGGATTCTCCAGAAGGCTATGTCAGATCATGTGACCCACAAAGTATACCTGATTATTTACAATTATGCATTAATTAATAAGAGAGAAATATCAAAATGCAGCTGAAAAGTAGGAATGTCCAACACTGGACAGAGGTAAGCTGGGGAAATTGCCATTGTATGATCGGAACCTTCTTGTCTGCAATGTAGGATGTTCTGCTGCCTCACACGCCTCCTTCAGCAATGTCTGTTATTAAACAAATACTACAGGACACACCCATCCAAAACAAAGGGAATTTGAGAACTACCTGAGGAACATACAAAGCCGGCAAATAAGCACAGAGCTAAAAGATTTGCTGGCTACAGTACTATGGGGACAATGAGGAGCCTGTGGGTATCTACTCAGGCAGTCAGGACAAAGACAGTGTTGATCCTCTGTGTGGATCAACATGCAATTTTAGCAGCCTCAGAAATGTTCTCTGTGACAGAGTAGCCTAACAGCAGCAAAACATGGTATTTGGTAATCTGGCCAGAAGTATTTCTTTCACTGATACTGTTATCTGTTCAATTTTGCCCTTTGAACTTAATCAAGCGGCAATGGAAAATTAAAATTTAGGCACCTGAAGTCATAAAATCATTACATCAATGTGAGGGCACCTTAGGGATATCTAGTCCAATTAGAATAATTGAGAAATGTTGCATAAATATAACATGTAACATTATATAAGATGTTTTAAATGTGAAACAAAGCAAACAATGGTAAAGTGATATTTTTTAATTAGCTAAAAAAATAAATGTTGCTTCATGGACCATTTATGAGATAAAATTATAAGAGAGAGAGTTTAAAATAGATTTCTCTGATAAGTAAAAACAGGTATAACCATAGAAAACAGAAAACTCATTTTGTAAGTAAATTCAAGAAATAAATATTTTTATATCTTTCCCTGAAGGAATATGCAGAGACCCTCATGGAAGGCTATGATAGAATGCACAGTAAAATTAACTCAAATAGCTAAAGAAAATGTAAAAATTAGGTGCCTTAATAACAATAATTAGTTTTAAAGTTATACTTCGTATGCACCAATTTTCTACTTATTTTGTCTCATTTTCTTCTGCTTATGGTTATAACCCTTCTGTGAACAACCTTCACATTTCTTATTTAGGAGCAGCTGTCATGTGGAACTGAAGCTGTTTTTCTCAGTTATCGAATCATAACGATCATGTCATTTCAGGAGAAGAGCTGTGAAAGATCATTTGTATAAAAATTTATGTCAAGGAAGATGGACTTACAATCAGTAGACTCGCTGTATTAAAAGGATTGTTTTTTATAAACATAATGAACTCAACACATCCAATTGTTCAGTATGTTTTCTTGGCCCCCCTTTCAACTCTATCCAGTATTCGACCACATCTTACCACTTCTACCACTGCCATTGGGACTATCTGTCCCCGTATCTTGGATTGTTACAATCTCTTCTGAACTGAAATTTCTGCCTTCAGTCTTAGGCCCCTATAAGCTATTTTCAAAACCTCAAAGAGAAACTGGTCTTGAAAATGCAGTCCAAGTATAACATGTTGCCTCCCATATCACATATGGTAGAAGCCAAAGTCTTCATAGTGACCTACCCCCTTGTGACATCTCTGGCCTCATCTCTTCCCACCTGTGTTTTTGCTGCCTCCACCGTTTTTGCTACTGAAATGGGCAAAGCAAGCTCCTTCCTCAGGTCCCTCGAAACATGTTTTTGTTTGGTTTTGTTTTTCCTTCATGGCTTTACTAAAACATTAGCTATCAACTATTATTGCAGTTTAATATTTTATTCAATTTTAATATTCACATTTTTATTAAATTTTAGTAATAGCCAATGTTAACAATCTAAGTAGATCTCATAATTGATTTAATTCAGGTTTAAAAATTACTAAAATAGTAAAAATTTATATTAGTAACTCTATGCATAATTCATTTGTGGATAAATTTTGAGTTCCTACATAGAGAATTTACAAATAAGTAGATTCCAGAAATGCTTATACAGGTACATACAACAATTTAAAAAATATCTTGCATTATAAAATTATGTCATTAATTAGTGATAATTGTATACTTTTAAAACAAATAAATATTATTTTTAATGTATAATTACTTATGATTTGAAGTCAGTACAAAATGATTGTACATGTAGAAATCTTAGTGACTGAACAATTTTTATTCCTGAATAAATTTATTTCTGAATATGTCATTTCCTAAGGCTTAAGCTCATAGACTATAGATTTAAAAACAAGCTTTATAGTTTGATACAGCTATTAATGACAACTGTAGGAAATTTAACTTTATTTCAAACTATTTTTCCTGAGGAATTTTTATTGTTCATTTTAGGTAACTTGTTTACATCTATAATTTTCTTAATTTGAGGACATGCTGTATATAAAAAAGGCAAACACGTAGTAGTCATTAAAATCCCCAAATATTTTTGTTTAGTTTTCACAATTTCTTTTCCTTTGCACATCAATTTTATTGTTAAAGATGTTCTTTCTTTAAATATTGTATCTATAGACAACATGGAAAACATGTTCTTAATATTATAGTCAATGGCTGTCTCTACAAATGGCCTTACTAATATGAAGACATGCTCATTTTATGATACGCTTCCACCAATAAAAAACCTTCCGAATGACAGTGTTTACTATACATTTCTGAGTAGTTCTTAGATTTCATTTTAATTTATGCCTGTATTCAATAAAAGGAGAATTAAAAAAGCACTCTCTACATGAGTGCACACATAATCAGAAGCCTTCCCTATTTTCCCAAAGTCAAACCACTTGGCAACTTTTCTGCAGGCTAGACTTACATTGTACAACATGCAAATGCATTCATATTGCAGTCATAGTTTATGAAATGTTTGGAACGGGAAGTGTTTCTTTTGTTTTTTGAAGAAAAAGGAAGCATTAATATTTCAACCCTTTTTAAACTTTGAATTTTAATCTTCACACCTTTTTTTGTAATTGGAGGTATATTACTGAACACACATACACACACAAATAAAATTATTTTTTAGCCATATGAAATACAGCAGTCCTCTGAATAATTTATGATGAATTTTCTAAAAAATATATTTTTAATAAAGAAAGTTTATTCTCACGGTCTTCATTAGATGGGGCATCATTGACTGGAAACAACTACCATTTCTTAGATATAATCCTTTTGAGCTGCACTGAACTAACAGAGAATGAATCCTTCATTAGAAAATGACTATTTACACTTTATGCATAAATAATGTTAATAAAACTTTTGTATTTGTCAGACTAGCTTTTTTTACAGTATATTAATTTTTGTTGTGTTTTTCTATTACCGTTTATCTTCCTTATACCATCTTCCACTTCCACCTAGCCCCCTCCTCCCCACCATCGCCACACTGCTGTGGTGGTGTTCATGAGCTGTTCATGAGTTGTTTTTCTTTTTTGCATGATCCTTCCACTCCCAAATTACCCCTGACACACACAGAGCTGCCAGCCTGCTCTCTGTCTATGAATCTCTCTCTATTTTGCTTATTCAGTTTGTTTTTTAGATTCCATATATGAGTGACATCATATAATATTTTTCTTCTTATTCCTGGTTTATTGAACTTAGCATGAGGTTCTCCAGGTCTATCCATGTTGTGACAAAGGGTAGCATTTTCTTTTTTATGGCTAATTAATATTCCATTGTATAAATGTACCATAGTTGTTTTATACATCTTAGTTTGCTCATGAATCTTGACAATTGTAAATAATGCTACAATGTACATAGTGGTGCATATATTCTTTCAAATTAGTGTTTTGGTTTCTTGAGATATATTCCCAGAAGTATAATCATTGTGTCATAAGGGAGTTACATTTTAATTTATTGAGGTAACTCCAGGCAGCTCCATTTTTAATTTTTGAGGTAACAGATAAGGGGTTAATTCAAAATTTTATTAAAAACTTATAAAACTCAACACCAAACAATCCAAACAATTAAACCTGTCCAATTAAAAAATGGACAAAAGATCTGAATAGACACTTCTCCAAGGAGGACATACAGATGGCCAATAAACATATGAAAAGATGCTCAGCATCACTAATCATCAAGTAAATGCAAGAGTAGTGGCATGAAAAGGGAACAACTGTAATAGAACAACAATAAAGAAAAAAGAAAAGAAAACATATTCACCCCCCCATAATACATAATATAATATATTAAAAGATAAAGTAAAAAATTGTCTGGAATTAAACAAAACACACAATGAGATGTCCCCTAAAACCTATCAGAATGGCTATCATCAGTAAGTCAATAAAGGGAGTGCAGGTGAGGGTGTGCAGAAAGAAGCACTCTTTTGCATTGTTGGTGGGAATGCAGCTTGTTGCTGCCACCATGGGAAGCAGTATGGAGTCACTTTTTCACACTTCTTGCACTCACAGTTTTATTGTTTTTGTGCACCTTTGTTCTGAATAGTCCATTAAAACTGAATAGGTCAAATTGTTTAAGCATACTATTATCACATTTCTCTCTCCACATTTTCAACATTTTTGCATTCATGGGTGCAAATGACATTTGAATTTATTTCATTATAGAATTCAAGTCCATTTAAGTTTTTTATGAGGATTGGTGAAACTAGACATCTTTTTCATTTTTCAGATGATATGTACTATTTTTCAAAGAGTTTTGGTTCACTATAACATTTATTTTTTTCTGAAAAATGTTTACTTAAGAAAAGCCACATGGAAATGACTTCTTATTTTGTATTAAATATTAATAAAATGAAAAATTTTCTTCATTACAGTACACCATAAAATTTTGAGTATAATTGTAAATGTATCATAGTAAAATAAAAGATTAATGTGTGTGTGTTTTATTGTAATTGTGGTAAATATGCCATAATGCAATTTTGGTGTTTTTAAATGCATTTGACAGAGCTAAGTTGACTTTTAATTATATTTCTTTAAAAAATAAATCAAAAATTGTTTTACGAACCTTAAGAAAATCTATGTATGTAATTGAGTCTATGGTGAAAAACATGAAATAAAGGATGTTTTATTACTGAAATTTCTAAAACAAGCCAAACAAAAACAGCAATAAAAAGAGAAAGTATATAACACTGAATCTATATTCAAACATGTTATCCCAGTATCCTGGTTTATTAAAAATTATTAAAATATCCCTAGAACACTAAAGTCAATAAATGTAGAAGTTGAGTAGACTAGTAAAAATGTCTCTCTATATATTTTTAAGATTGTATTTATTTATTTTTAGACAGGGGGTGGGAGAGAGAAACAGCAATGTATGGTTACCTCACACGCACCCCTTGGGGACCTGCCTCTCAACCCAGGCATGTGTCCCAACTGGGAATCAAATCAGTGACCTTTTTGTTTGTAAACCAGCACTCAATCTAGTGACCTATACCAGCTGGGCGAACTTAGAAAAGTTTATATCTTACATAAAGAGAATATAAATTCAGCCATGAACAGATATAAAATTGACTATTTCCATAACTCAAAGGACCAAGCAGCCATTGACCATTAAATATGCACAGAAAGAAACAAGATACATCATGAACAGTGTAGAATAAAATAAAAAAAAAACAGACAAATGTGCAGTTAAATTTAATAGCAATTGATATATGGCTGATTCATATTTGAATCGAGTCCCACTATGTCTTTTATTCATTTTTTTATTGTTGTTCGAGTACAGTGGTCTGCCTTTCCCCCTCTCCACTCCCTTGCTATCCATCCCCACCCCACCAATCCATCCTTCTTGGTTTTGTCCATGCATCCTTTACAGTTGTTCCTGAAAACCCTTCGCCCTGTTCCCCCATTAGCCCCTCCCAATTTCCCTCTAGTTACTGTCAGTTTGTTCTTAATTTCAACGTCTCTGGTTATATTTTGCTTGTTTGTTTGTTTTGTTGAGTAGGTTCCACTTAAAGTTGAGACCATACTATGCAGCAGAAAGAAAGAAGGAACTCCTACTCTTTGCAACAGCATGGATGGATCTGGAAAGCATTATGCTAAGTGAAATGAGCGAGGTGGTGAAACACAAAAAATGTCTATATTTTTTAATATTACTGTGTAAAATTAGCTCCATGTACTAAGAACTGAAAAGCTATATGGTACTTCTGGAAATCTTTAAATTGTTTGTCAAACTATTTGTTAGTCGAATAACTAGATATCTAGATATATTAGAGAATATTACCCAAATATTGCCCAAATAACCAAACTGCACAAGATGATTTATAAGAATTTAAGTGTACTAATATTAGATTAAAAATCTTCATTAGCATCTGCTGCTATCTGATCCACAAGTGAACATATTGTGAACACAAAGTTGTGAAAATATACTCACTACAACCAATGAGCATTAGATCAATGAGAACGAACACCCATAATGATGGAATTTATATATTCTGATATGGATGGAGATGGCTGTCAGTTGATAAATGAATGAATGCTCCCAGCCCCATACTGCCTCAAGTAAATTACTTTAAAACTTGTTTCTATCTGTAAATACTGCAGTAAAGATAACTGCTACCATAGTTCAATTATAGATGTTACCTTTTTATCTTTAAAGTTTTATCTAATATGATTTCATCATCTTAATGGAAAATAATAAAGGACAATTTGAGTGTTAAGTCATGGAGAAAAGATGTTAATATGCAATTACTTATCCATCTACATAAAAAATTATACATAAATGATCCAAATCAGATCAGCTCTGGCCACAAAGCAGGTTTGTACTGACTCCTTCACATTCATTTTTATCTCACTCCAACCTCCAAACCCTCCCTACTCCATGTTCTCTTGTATTCTTCATTATATAAAAGAATCTGAGCTCACAATTTGAACAGGACTAACAATAGTGATAGCAAACACTCTCACACTATTATTATACTATGTATCAGGTCTATTCTAAGAGCGTAACATGGATGAACTCCTTTAGTCTTTACACTAACCCTGAGATGCTGGGCTTCTTATTTTCTCTATTTTCCAGATGAGAAAAACAAAGCACAGAAATGTTAAGTAACTTGTCTAGATCATCCATCCAGTAGGTGAGAAGGCCACTTGAACCCAGCTGGTCTGCTTTCACAGTGTATGCTTTTAGTCACTATTCCAGTGCTCCACATATGCATCACCCTTGTTCTTGCTGAAAAGTTGATATAATTGAAATAGGTCGAGGCTGGAAGCTGAGACTGTGCATTTTGAATGAGTTCCTAAGTGATGCTGCTGCTGCTCTGCTGAGGAGATTTGAGGAGCAACGGCTCCTCCTTCTTCTTCCGGTTCCATCCAGTCCCTCCGCTGCCTCTCGCCTCTTGTATGCCAGGTAAGGATAAGGAACATGGAGTCAAAAGGACCCCGTTTGTCACTCGTGGTTTCCATGTCCCAAGCTTCCCTCATTTAAATTGAGCAGAAGATGTGACTCTGCAAAGTTTAAGCAAGATGTGTCTGTCTCGACTGCCTCTGCTGTGTCAGGGTTTCTCAAGGCCCTGTTTTAAGTTATTCAAGATTTTCTCTAAAATCAGTTTTATACCATTCCTATAAATCTGGATTTTTATTAAGGCAATTCTAGAATAATAGAAATATCTTTTTTATGGAATATAAAAGCTTTTAAGTAATTTCTGCAGTACATGTAACTGACTGAAATCAAACTCATTCAATGACTTTTATCAAATACACAGCCATAAGAAAAATGTTTGGCTAAAATATTTATCTTTCTTAAAAACATTGTTATAATTTAGAGACAGTAATGTTTAGCCTTGTCCTACTCCATGTTTGGGTTTTATGGCAGTCTTTTTACTGATTCCCTGGAATATTTCAACATTTTTCACAATTCCACTGAAGTATTTCTTATAGAAATACTAATTATCATTATTATTATAAACATGTATTATTTTGACAGAATAACAATAAATAGTTCTTGAATTTGTTGTTGTTTTACCTTTGATGACCTTAGCTCTGACATATGTTTTTATTCCTGATACATTAATATTTATTACCTCCATGTTGTTTTACACAATGCAGATGAATAATTTTATCTCCATCCTGCTCTGACTTCTGAGCAACAGAGAAAATACATGCATAACACTGGAAAAAGTAGGAAGTTATTTAAAGCAAGTATAGATTGTTTATTTTTTAAAGATGTTATTTATTTATTTTTAAAGAGAGGGGAAAATGGAGAAAGAGAGGAAGAGAAATATCAATGTGTGGTTGCCTCTCATGCACCTCCACCAGTGACCTGGCCCCCAACCCAGGCATGCGTCCTGACCGGGCATCGAGCTGGCAACCCTTTGGTTTACAGGCCAGCACTCATTCCACAGAGCCACATCATCCAGGGCTAGATTGTTTAATTTAAAAAGTCAAATGAGCTTGGATTTTAAATGTTGAATTATTAATTCTTTCAACTTTATTCATCACATAGGACAAGTAAAATTATAAGACATTTAAAGCATAACTAGTGGCGATATGATATATATACACATACACACATACATACATGCACATACACACACATATATAGAAATATATATGTCTATATACACTTGTGAAAGGATTTCCCGATCTAGTTAACACATTCCTTACCTCACATATTTACCTGTCCTTCCTTCTCTCCTTCCTCCCCTCTTTCTTCCTCCCTTCTTCTCTCTCTCTTTTAGTGAGAACATTTATGCGCCACACTCATAGCAAACAATTATACAGTGTTACCAACTATCAACTATAGTCATTATGATTTACAATAAATGAATTTCTTCTTCTTCTTCCTTAATTGCTTAAGATTAATTAAGTGTTGATAAGTATTTCATAGTCTATCTATATCACTTGCACGAGAAGCAGCAGTTCATTTCCTCAAGGAGTCCTTGGTACAATCCATAATAGATGTATCTATACTAATTGACTCTTTTAATGTTCATGTGTAAATCATCAATTAACATTACTCTTTAAATATAATCAAAATTATTTTTAAATGTTTAAAATTTTTATCAGTTTTACAGAGAAAGAGATTGATGTGAGAGAGAAACATTGATTGGTTGCCTCCTATACACGCCTCAACCAGCGATCAAACCCGTAACTTAGTTATGTACCCCGACTAGGAATTAAATCCCCAAACTTTTGAAGTACTGGACAATGCTCCGACCAACTGAGCCATCCAACAAGGGCTGAATTAAAAATTGCTCTTAAGTTAACTATACAAATCATTTAAAATAGAGGAACTAACCCCATTCAGAAGATACTGGTTTTTTCGATAAAATATTTGAGAAAAAAGTAGAAACATAAAAAATGGTATTCAGTATATAAGCAACTGCTACCCTAATGAGCAACTAAGTTAATTAAGTGAGTTAAAAGTCTCTTAGGACAGAGAAATCTGGAGATAAGCTTTCCTGGGAAAGAGCATGGCCTCTTGTTTGGGTAGCAGCTGATTTTGAGGTTCACACAAGTGCAGCTGATAGCACAAAGAGAGGTGGATAGACAGTGATAGGTTAGAATCAAACAGCCTTACAGAGAGAGAGGTCAAGTCTCTTCAATGAGGAAACAGGGCTATTTAGGATTGCGAATATTAAAATTAAGAGTTTTTAATTGAAAACAGAATGCAAAAAAGAAAAAGTGGTAATATTGAGCCCTGGCTGGTGTGCCTCAGTGGATTGAGCACTGGCCTGTGAACCAAATAGTCGCCAGTTTGATTCCCAGTCAGGGCACATGCCTGCATTGCAGGCCAGGTCCCCAACAAGGGGCACATGAGAGGCAGCTGCACACTGAGGTTTCTCTCCTCTCTTTCCCCATGCTTCCCCTATTTAAAATAAATAAATAAAATCTTTAAAAAATAAAGTGGTAATGTTGATGTGAGAGTTGTGACAAAATTTAGGACAGGCAAAAAGCAGAAAGGCTACGGTCTGAAAAAGGAAAGTGCCGACATTGTCAATTGTGGACTTAATGAAATGCCAACAAATTAACCAAGATGCAATTAATAAACAGTACATCCAACAGCTGGTTATAATGAATGAGGACATGGAAGATTCTAAAGTAACTTTAAGAAATTCTGCTCTTAGGTAAGGATTATTTTGTCAGTAAAGGAAGAAAAAGGGGTGTTTACAGCATAAATAACTGTGACATTTATAAAAATGCTTATATTACAAACAGGGAGAACTATCAGAGCTTCCATTGTAAAGTTTGTGCTTTTGAAATTTATCACATTCAACAGAAAATCTCTGCAAGTGTAGTTTTTCAAATAAATGCCCTGAAATACTGTTTTGTTATTCTTCAGTGATATGTATAAACTCCAGTAAAACCCGCTTACCAGTTTAATACGATTTTTATGATAGCATAACTAGATGCAGCTTTGATTTATAAAAGCAAAACTCAAGTTCTGAACTTTTGGAATGACTTTTCTTTGCTAGGAAAAGTGCCTAAAGAGGAGGAAATAAAAATCTGTGCTAATATGATATGAAAATTTGAACTTGAAATACATATCATAAGATACAAGTTTTTCATTTTCTGATGTTTGTTACAGGTCACATAAAATGATTGTGCATTTTTGTCTGTGAAAGACTAGTCACTCTTCCTGTCCCCATGCATATCAAGTTCCCATTTTTCTTTTGTTTTGTTGATACACTGAATTGGTATTCATAGTTATACTTCTAGTTTTGCTGATGACATTCAAAGGCTAATGACACTTGAAGTGACACTGAGTGCTCGGGATGTACAAATGACAAATATCTTAATTTTCTTGTTTCTAGTCTCAGCAACCCTTGAATAAAAAAAAAACGACACACTATTATCATCACACATAAGGGCTTGGATACAGGTAATTTTTAGTTATTTGTCCAAAGTCAATGACAAATGCAGATCTCTAATTTTCATTCCTGAATGTCTCATTTTCAGTAATAATGAGTTCAATATGTGAAAATAAAACAAGGAAGGATATCTTTATTTCTACAGTCTATCTTTTACCCTCGATGAAATGAAATCTCACTGGGTACTGTGACCCCATAAACATTGAAATAGGCACTTTCCTGTGGCCTTTCAAATGTGATGAGGGTGTTCCGGGATTAAGAAGGAATTTGGTAAGAAGGGACGGCAGGAACAGCTTCACTTCCATGTCTGGACATATTCTTGATAACCCCCGTACTTTGTATGCCATGGGCACACATCATTGTAGTACCTTTTTTCCATTCAAGTGTTAAACAAAAACGGGTTAAATCACATGCACATGTTCCAACATACTTCTGTTTATGGGAAGGGAAATTGTGAAAGAGATTTTTATTCTGACACAATTTAGAGTCAATCAGAAGGTATTACAGTGCCCAGGCCTCCACTACACTTTTAAACACCATCACTAATAATTAAAATAGTTAAAATTATAAGTTAAAACAATTTAACACACACATACTATTTTCGGTTACTAAGTAAAGTATTCTTTGGCTGCCATTTTAATAGAGTATCTTATGCAAACCCACCAGACTTCTTGAATTACAGGAGGAAATGGTATGAGAGCATTTCTGCAATCTTCCTAAAGCAGGAATTTATATTTTCAGGAAGGGCACCATCACTATACTTTTACATAACTCAGTTATAGTTTGCCAATTTCTTAATCATATTGTATTATATAACAACTCAGTTTTATTTATGCCAGGCAGTATGATGGCATTTGCCATAATTTGACTTACATACTGTTTATAAAACCTTATATGGTAGCCCAAAACATATTGCAGATGAAGAAACTGAGATGGCAAGTTAAATAACCTGTCAAGGTTACAGTTTGTAAGTGATAATGTCAGGAATGAAAACCTAGCCTGCCTGACCCAAGTTCCAAGTTCTTAATCATTTTGGTCTACAATGCAACTCATAAAATTTACATAAGTATTTAGATTTATTCTTATTCAGTGTCCTTTTAGAGTGGAAATTCAAGTAAAATTTCTTCCCACACTGTATAGCTCAACTCTGAATTATAAATTTAGAGTCAAGTATAGTATATGTAGGGAAAAAACACATTGATTAATTACCTGTCTAATGCATATTCATTCTTATTGCTTACTGATATAACATGCTTTCATTAAGGATGTCAATGTGTCTACCTAAAAAAGCATACATTTCCTAGTATTCCTTATCCTTATTTGTGATTAAATAAAGCAATTCTAAATCATAAAATGTTAGCAGAAGTAGTGAGATGGAACCCTGGAGTGTCTTTTTATTTTATTTTTATCTTTAAGTATATGTTATTGATTACGTTATTACAGTTGTCCAAATTTTTTTCTCCTCTTTATCCCCCCTCTGCCCTGTACCACTCATTCCCCCCACCTTAGTTCATGTCCATGGGTTGTATATATAAGTTATTTGGCTTCCCCATTTCCTATGCTATACTTAACCTGCCCCTGTCTATTTTGTACCTACCATTTATGTTTCTTATTCCTTGTACCTTTGCCCCCATCATTCTCCTCTCCCTCCCCACTGATAACCTTCCATGTGATCTCCATTTCTGTGATTCTGTTCTTGTTCTACTTGCTGAGTTTTTGTTTTTAGGTTCAATTGCTGATAGTTATGAGTTTGTTGTCATTTTACAGTTCATAGTTTTTGATCTTCCTCTTTTTCTTAGAAAAGTCCCTTTAACATTTCATATAATAAGGGTTTGGTGATGGTGAACTCTTTTAACTTCACCTTATCTCGGTAGCACTTTATTTGCCCTTCCATTCTAAATGAAAGCTTTGCTGGATACAGTGATCTTGGATGTAGGTCCTTGCCTTTCATAACTTCAAATACTTCTTTCTAGCCCCTTCTTGCCTGCAAGATTTCTTTTAAAAAAATCAGCTGATTGTCTTATGGGCACACCTTTGTAGGTAACTGTCTCCTTTTCTCCTGCTGCTTTTAAGATTCTCTCCTTATCTTTAATCTTGGGTAATGTAATTATGATGTGCCTTGGTGTGTGCTTCTTTGGGTCCAAATTCTTTGGGACTGTCTGAGCTTCCTGGACTTCCTGGAAGTCTATTTACTTTACCAGATTCGGGAAGTTTTCTTTTATTATTCATTCAAATAAGTTTTCCACTTGTTGTTCTTCCTCTTCCCCTTCTGGTACTCCTATAATTCGGATGTTGGAATGCTTAAGGTTGTCCAGGAGGTTCCTAAGACTCTCCTCAGTTTTTTTTTTTTTTTTCTTTTTGAATTCCTGTTTCTTCATTCTGCTCTGGATGGATGTTTATTTCTTCCTTAGGTTTCAAATCATTTATTTGAATCCTGGTTTCCTTTCCTGTATATTTTGGTTCCCTATATATTGCCTTATTTCACTTTGTGTAGCCTTCATTTCTTCCTTCATTTTGCAATGGTGCTTAATCAATTCTGTGAGCATCCTGATTAACAATGTTTTGAACTCTGCATCAGACAGGTTGTCTATCTCCTCATTGCTTACTCTTCTTCTGGAGTTTTGATCTATTCTTTCATTTGGGCCATATTTCTTTGTCTCTGGCACCAGTTAAGTAGTAAGGGGGTGGAGCCATAGGTATTCATTAGGGTGGGGTAACGCTGGAGTGGACTTTTTAAGGGAAATGTTTCATCTTACATGCACATTTTTAAAACTTTAATCTTCTCCTTTATCTAGCTTGACATGAAAATATGATGTCCAAATTCTAGCAGCCTTTTTGAGATAATTAGAATGAGGGTAACACTCCAAACATGGCAGAGCTTAAAGAAACTGACTATCTACTTTTGGCTTTCTTTGTATATGAGAAATAACACCTATTATAACACAGTAAAAACCACTGTCGCAGGGTGTCTCTTAATGGCAATAAAATATAATTCCTACCTGATGTAGTATATAAAATTAGCCACATAAAAATTATTTTGTCCTAGGTACATTTAAATCATCTTATTTATTTTAAATCTTAGGCCTATGGGAGAAATTTAATGTGTGGCAACAGATACTTATATTGTTGAAGAAAACAATTTTTTCTTATGTCTAAAGACTCATTGGATTTCACAATGAAAATACTGAAAAAATGGCTTTAAAAGAGAATATTCGAAAATTAAACTATTTAATTTCATCAGTATTTCAATTATATAGTCATGTGTACTTATTCCAATACCATTTTATAAAATTACATTACATGTTTCTAAGACAAAAAGATACTTTTTGAGATAAAATCTTAAACAAATCCACAATCACATACAAGATATCAAACAAAAACATGATAAAAATTGGTATATCACTTATGAAAATGTTGAAGGAATAAAAAAATGAAGAAGGACAAAAGAAGAGAGAATACAACACTGCACTCTATAAAAAAGTAAAATTTACTTTTTTCAATGGTAAACATAAAACTAGCAGCATGCAATACTCAATTTTAGTCTTATAGGTATAGTTTATATTTGCAGAAATAAAAGGAGACTGACCTATTTCATGCCTGACTATTTTGCTAAAAAACATTATATCTCTTCTAAAAAAATAGAGACAGGGTGAGCATTTGTGCACTGAAATTAATTTTGAAAAGGGGATAGGAAGTTTCACATTTGTTGTTTTTCTCCTGATTTTCATGAAAATCATAAAAACCTCAAAACTTTAAAAAGATAAGGAAATGACTTGCAGTAATAGGAAAAATGTCATTTGAAAAAAAATATATATATACTATAGAGTAAAATTTCTGAATCTATTTTCTTATAAAATAAAATAAACAAATGCAGTAATGATTCTAAGGCTAAGACAATATGAGGAGAGAGAATAGCAAAACAATATTGGCAAAGAACTCAGTATTAACTTTTTTCACACAGGACACATGTGGATAGATAGAAGAGTTTATCATAATACTCAGGGACTCTCAACTCTGGTTTTCTCTGTGGTCTGATTGTCTTTTCTCCTTACTACCAGCAACGAATTAGATGCTTATCAATAATGACATTTCAGAAGGTGGCCCCCTGTGGACATCCAATTACTTTCTTCCTCAGCAGTCAGCCACTGGGAGATGGTAACTGACTGACAGATGACTCTGGGGGGCAATCCTCCAGGCCCCAGTGGTGCTCCTCCAGATTGAATCTCAATGTGGAGACTTTTCAGGACTATTTCAAGGACACTTTTGAGGACCCTAATTGAACTCCAGGGAACTAAGCTTAACTCATTTTCAACCCTTGATAGCTCTCAGCCTAGAGAAACCTCCTTAGTCCCAGAAGGAGTTTGAAGTTGTAGAAAAAAAGGAACAAGAGCCAAACCAGCAGATCTAGACTCCTACTGCATCAGTATATCTGTCCTTCTAGATACATAAGAGGCACTTCGTAATTTTGACAGTGAATAGTGATACTCCCTGTGCCTGGAGTATCTCTTTTACTGATTCTCAGTTTCTTTGTAAAATTCTGCATTCCTTTGAAATCTAACCAAAAATCTTCCCTAGAAAGCTTTTCCCAGATTCCCCATCTTTCTCTGAGTTCCACACTATTTCACTAGACTCTCCTGTTGGCACTAATACTAGTATTCTGTAGTAGGTCTTTGAAAATTTGCTTTGGCTACTTAATGACAACAGAAGTTAGTTTTACTTTTACATCTTTTTTTTTGTATTTAAGGATTATGCAATAAGTGTTATATGAATGAAAGTATCTTGGCCCAAGTCAAAAATACCTCTATGTCTACATATGCCCTAGGTAAAACTGTTTTTGATACAATCAAGCACTAATATGTGTTAGAAGCATATAGTTTGATGTTCTGTATAAATACCAGTTGCTAATGAAAAAGAGTGTCTGGGATTCACATAGATTATTCTGAGGGCTTTTGTAAAATGAATAGCATGAAGGCATAAAAGAGGCCCTAGAGATTAGCTACCTGCTTGATAATCTGCAATTTATAAAACAGACAGTATTTACTGGGAATTTTAGAAATACCTCCTGGGTCTGATTCATTGTCTCCAGACATCAAGAAAGTACAAATACACCAGGTTTGTGGGCACAGCACAAGCATTTCCCAGTCGAGCTACATTTTAGCTTCTGGAAGTAGCTCTGACAGAGAAATTAGCATATGGCTAATTTGTTGGATGCCCAGAGGTTCCTGGATCATGCTGATACATCTTTATGTACTCATTAGGATTATGGACCGAAGTTTTGTTTTCTTGAGCTTATGCCTATTACTCTTGAAGTATTACAGATAAACAGTTCATTCACATCATGCTTTACTTTCTTCTGTGAAATGGATTAACACTAAGATAAAAATTATCCTTGGTAAATATGTCAATTTATATCTAATTATATGTAATGTGTTCTCAATGGCCAAGAAGTTGCAAGTGATCTTCTTATTATATAAACCTATAATGTCTTCTAAAGACTTTTGTTATTACTGGAGCAATATTCAAACTAGTATATAGATGATTGATGCAATGTGTTTGACTTTATGGTATTTCTATGTTATTAATAAGATCTCTTTCAAGAAAATTAATTTATGTAGCCTCAGAATTGAATCCATCTTGTCGAACAAGCTACTCTTGAAGTAGCCTTAACAAAATTAAATTTTGTCTTTCATTTCCCATTAAAAAATCTTCTTAATGGAGAACATCTGTTCTTGCCCTCCGATAAAACATGGGCAGTTCTCAAGGGTTCTCTACTCACCTGTTTACTCTTAAGAACTGCTAGGTTACAAAACATTCTCAATTAGGAAATCAAAATGTCCAGTCCTATGCAATAATCAGAACTTTGAACCTGATTTGCTATCATTTATCCTCCACCCACCTCTTCCATATAGCAGATAATGATGCATCTGGCATTGGAGTCCCTTGGTTGGGTAGGTGATCCAATGCTTTCTCTTTTTTTCCCATGTTGTCTTCTTAGAGATATCAGAGGCTTCCCTGTTGGGTACCACATTGATGGTACCTTTCCTTTGAATGACCACTCTCCTCTTAGACCAGCTCTTCACTGCCCAAGTCCATACTATTATTGTGTCATCCTCTCTTTGAGTTTGAAATTTTGAGCCTTTGGAATCATGATAGCTCTTTACATACCCTTTAAAAATTAAATAAAAGTACCTGTAATTATGGGGCAAGGAGAGTGAGAAGAAAATGGAATCTTATTGCTGAGATAAAGAAGTAATACATTTAATTAATATGATACTGGTATTTTGAAGATTGCAAAATGAGGTCAGAAAGAGAAAATTCTCTTTGGTCACTGGAATAGTATGGTAATTGCCACTCAGAAGGAGAAACGTTATTTGGCGAGTCTCACCAGCATAGGGATGTACCAGGAACCTGGGAGCACAGATGGAGAAGCACAAGTAAGACTAACAACTACTTTTAAATCTTGTAAGCCGGATTACAAGACTTAGTCAACTGAGGCTACAAGGGTTAAGTCTCTAGGGAAGTAGGATTTAAAAGCCTAAAGAACACCAGGTTCTAGAAAATAAAATTCTGTACAGGAATGAAAAAGACAATTTGGGACACTGCTGGAGACAGAAAACACAGAAGATGATTGAGAGTGGGTGAAATTTAGAGACATGGAGAGTTTACTGTTATGAATCTAAGGAACTTGCAAAGCAGAGACAGTCCCAAGGCAAACCTCATGTACGATTTACTCCATGGTTGCAAACCTAAGGGCCACGTTAGGGAATACAAAATAAATTTTAAAATATATACACATATATTACATTACATATCTTATATATACATGTCATAATGTCTCTAATGCATATGTATGTTTACACAGCCATATATGTATATATACACATGTGTGCATGGAAATTAGGAAAGAGAAAAAATGACATCAGACTTAGCAAATGCATTCTAAATTCTACAGTTCTGCAATTGTGCCTCAGATTTCAGTCTCATAGAAAGTGGTTTCAACGGCTGGTCAATTTCTTTACCCTTGGATTTTTAGAGCCTATTAGCACTTTAGCAGAAATAAAGTCTGAGATAAGAATGAGTTCTAACATGCTGGACTATGGACACCAATGACTGGCAAACTTTAAACGAGTAACTTTTTCTCTTTCCTTTTGTAATCTCTATCATAAATAATATTTTTGTATTAAATATTTATAGCTAATTACAGTGCATGAGAGATTT